>RPOG01005137.1:0-35747 GCA_008086565.1 Thalassoma bifasciatum | reverse complement strand
TTCAGAGGCTCGGCTGAGTGACTGCTGAGCTGGCGAAGGTTGTGCTTATGTAAGCAGAGTCGAGCGAACCGACGGCGAGCAGTCAGACGGTAAACACAGAGACTCTTCTAACCCAGGAACCTCTTTATTATCCACATCTGAAAACCCCGTTTGCCATGTGGCTCTGCGGCCGATTTAAAACCGACTTTTATTCTTCCAACCCAGGGAAAAGAACCTTTTCTTTCCATTAACATCATCGTATGGTTTCATTCACATGAATGAGAAACAGCTCTGATGAAAATCCCAGAGAGAAGCAAAACTCTACGTGATTTAACCCCAAACAACCCAACAAACTCTGGACTATAAACCAAACTATGTTTTAAAGCTTATAACTGAAGAACCATGAGGTCAGAACTCATCAGTGACACCTCAATTCAACGATTGAGCTCTTTGATTTGAGGAAACGTCATGTTCAAAAGTCATCAAAAATCAATCTTTCATCCCGCTGTCTTGCACATTCTCTGTGTTGCACACATTGACTGTATATAGAATAAACAGCCTGGCTCCGCCTGTCACCGTTCTACGATTTTTAAGCCAAAAAAACCCTGTTTCTCTAGCTGCCATTGTGCAGCCAGAGTCTGCGCAGTAGAGAATTTCAGGTGGAGCCAAGTAAAAAAGAGAAATAAAAATCTTTATTTCTTCTTCTTCAGAAGGTTTAGTCTCCTTTTGGCTCTTTCCTGAAGTTTCTTATATCCCCGATAAAAACTACTTACGAACGGCAGCTGTCAACTATCGTAAAACGAAACTTATATCACGGTTTTTAACGTCCAATAACTAATGAGAAACTAACTTCTCAGAAAAAAAACACCTGAACACCATGCAGCCAGATAACATCATCATACTACCTTAGTGTATAGATGAGAGAAACGTTTCTACCAGGTATCGTAATTTTTTTAAGTTTTCCCGGCTCATATCTGGAATACATGGGGAGGCGGGGCTTATGACCTATACAGCAGCCAGACACCAGGGGGCGGGGCTTATGACCTATACAGCAGCCAGACACCAGGGGGCGGGGCTTATGACCTATACTGCAGCCAGACATGCTTCTTGAAGATACTTGACAATAAAGGCTGTTTCTGATGTTTTAAAAGTGACTAAAGTCCACATCAGGATAAATGCAGCTATAAAACCTTTTTTCCTCTTCATTTTTATAACCAATTTTTCACATGAAGATGCTTCATGTCAGATGTAAAACACCCACCACATCATTTCTACATCTTCTCGTCTACATCTGGGTGAAATTTGAGATTTTTAGGTAAAACCTTGTAGGAGTTAGAGAGTTTTAAGATCTGTGTGAACAAAACCAGCTTCATCAGTGCTCAGTGTCCTCTTTTTAGTCAACTTTGCTCTTATTGTGGGAAATACTCAAATAGTAGTTCACAGTCACAGATTGTTTCTCTCCACAAATGTGAATGAAGATGCACAGCAATAAATTGGTCTCGCAAATGATCTAAATGGCTACAGCTGCTTCCTGTGAAGTGTAAGGTGATTGGTTCCTGTAGGAGTGAGTGACAGGCCTGTTAGCCAATAAACGACGGAGATTATCTCGATAATGTGTTCTGGTCAGTTCGTCCCTCGTGAACAACAGATAGTGTTCGACAGGACCCTACTTTTGAGTTGTCTTTTGCTACCCCAGTGAAATCAGAACGTCGATCTTGGGACAACATTTGTTTCTGAACGTCGAAACAGTCTAACTGTAACTCCTCCTTTACGAGATTCTGACACTTCGACGACATATTGATGAGAACGGACACGACAGACAGACAAACAACGGACTTTACAGGAGAAATTTCACCACTTGGAATAATTTGATGAAACAACACTTTTGATATGTTTGAACTCTGGATTCCTCTGGTGGAAAGGAGAGNNNAAACAAAGACTTGCAGCTTTGTCAGATTGACATTGAGGAGGAAATGCTCTAAGACTGTGAAGCTGCTGTTATTGATGAGAACGGACACGACAGACAGACAAACAACGGACTTTACAGGAGAAATTTCACCACTTGGAATAATTTGATGAAACAACACTTTTGATATGTTTGAACTCTGGATTCCTCTGGTGGAAAGGAGAGCGAATATTCAGGGTACGGGCGTCAGGATGTGACGTAATGACCCCAAACAGGTAGGACGTCCACGTTGTTGTGATCACTATCCCTGTGTCATCCACAGCTTTAGAAACTATTAACGTCTCTGGCGGAGAAAAGGATCTCAGTGGAGTTATTAGCGCAGTAATTGGCACAAAGAGAAAAACTTATTACGTAAGAGCCGTCCAGAAAGACAGTTATCTCATCCTTCCACGGCTAAAATTGGATTGATGTTGGACCGCAGCTCTGAAACCTTTGACTCGGCCCGACAGCGGCGTTTTGATATGTGGCGAGACTAAGCGAAGGCGACAGCGCGGCGGTTGGGAAAGAGGCCGTGATGAAGTAAAGAGGAGAGAGTCGACCGTAGGAGATGCTGTGCAGACAGGACAGAAAGAGGCTGAATAACCAGGGAATTCTATTACATCCCATTACGGGGACTTAGCGCGGGCTTAGGGCGAGACTGTGGCGCTGCATCCAGGTCTGCGCTACAACACACGACAGCGCCAGCCAGGACTCATTATCCACGTCACCGCTTTGATCCCTTGAGAGTTTTTCCAACTCGAAATCTCATCGACCTACTGGCAGAAAGTGACCGATGTTTCTGGCTCTGAGCGACAGATTCTTCTTCTTCTTCTTCTTCGTCCGTGAAGCTGAAGAAGCTGAAACAGACACACGGAGCTAACGCGGCTATTTTTAACCCTGAACATGAAATCTGCCTGTAAGACGCTGAAGCAGCAAAGTTTTAATCTTCCAAGCGTCTGCACACACACACACACACACACACACACACTCTTTCCTCCTTCTGCAGAGAGAAGCTACAGTTTCAGTCAGAGCTGAAAGATTTTAGAAAAAGATTTGATTGTGATTTTTCTGGCACATGCTGCTGTTTAGATTTGACTCACAACTTTCTTCAGTGAAGTTTTTAAAATGTACAGAAACATTTACAAACATGACAGGAAATTACATCAAAACACCAAAAGCTTTACTTCAATGCAAAGATGAAAACTGAAGGTGAGAACTGTTTCTAATTTTTACTTGAAAGGTCAATATTTTAAGATGAAAAGTGGAAATTTGAGAAATAAAGAAAATTCTGAGACAAAAGTCAAAATTTTGGATTAAAAAAAAAATTGAAATTTTAGGAAATCAACTACATATTATGTGAAAAAAACGTCCAAACTTTCACATAAAAGGTCAAAATTTTACAATAAAGACAAGAATCTGAGATAAAAGTTCATCATTTTGAATCAAAGCCCCTGATTGAAATTTTGACATGACAAAATTCTCAGATATAAATCAAAATTATGAAAAATAAAGACAGAATTCTGTGACAAAAGTCAATATTTTGAGGTTAAAGTCAAGATTTCGGATAAAGAATTTGAAAAAGAAAATGTCTAAACTTTCACATTAAAGGTCAAAATTTTAAGATAAAGACAAAAGATTAATTTTAAAAAGTATAAAAAGTAAATTTTTTCAGTTAAAATGTCATTATTCTGAATCAAAGCCTCTGTTTGAGATTAAAAAAATGAAATTTTGATATGAAAAGTCAAAATTATAAGATTTGAATCCAAATGATGAGAAATAAAGACAAATTATTGGCAAGTATCTCTCAAGTGTCTGTAGTGACTCATACATTTTCATTTTGTGTGTTTTATTTCTTTTATTTGTGAATAAGATAAATAATTTGATGTTAAAATAACATTTCACATTATTACATTGGTTGTTCCACCTGACATGGAAATTGTTCCAGTCACCAATGAAGTGAAAAAACCTTTTTTATCAGTATTTCAGAGAAATCTACAAACTTTTCCACTTGGTCACAAATGTCATTTGGGCTCCTCTGGCTGATGCAGTTTCCTGTTTCCTGTTTTATTCTCTTCACTTTAAAATAAAAGTCTAATGTTACGGTTGCACCACCCTGACATTTGACAAGGTGAAAACTACGGGACAAAAGTTTTTTACATTTCTCAACAGCTTTAAAATTCTTTTTATTTGCAAAGAATGTTTTATCAATCAATATAACAACAGCAACTTAATGACGCAGCGCTTCAATTAGTGGATTGTAGTTAATCTCAGCACTTTAAATCTAATTGCAGATAATGAACGGCATCATGAAGTGTTGTTGTTGTTGTTCTAACGTCGTT
Source organism: Thalassoma bifasciatum (assembly GCA_008086565.1). Classification (NCBI taxonomy): domain Eukaryota; kingdom Metazoa; phylum Chordata; class Actinopteri; order Labriformes; family Labridae; genus Thalassoma; species Thalassoma bifasciatum. Next base: position 31,484 of record RPOG01005137.1, on the reverse strand, counting down.
TTTTTATTTCTGCCCCTGAGGCTTTAACCAGTTTTTACTACAAACTCTGTTTCTGCTGCTCGTGTCTGACCCAGCGCAAAATTTAGGGCATTTTTCTGATCGGATGACGGAGCAGATTATGGCATTTACTCTGTTTATACTCAGCAAACACACACACACACACACACACTTTATACACGTCCAGCTGACTGAGGCATGAGGAAGGTTTTATCCAACATCTGACTTTGACAAAGCAGGAGAATAAATCTTGAAAAAACATAAATCCTTGATATACAAAAGAAAAAATGATTCCCTCTGATTTCATCCTTTGAAAATAAAAAAATAATGCATACAACATATTTTCAGGTACAAAGGAAAATATTGATGACTGTTTTTTTTTTCTTTTTTCATTCACTGTGATTTAAAGTCCTGTATCTTTATGGGTTCAATTAAAAGAATTTTCCAAGTGTGTTTACAGAGTTTGCTCATCATTCAGGACTCGCAATTTTTCTTAGCACTTTGTAGCAAGACTGTTTATTTTCTACAGATTTTCAAAGAACACATGAGAATCGAAACAATGCACAGCAAAAACTGAAATCTAACCAAGTGTTTATGTCTTTTTATTTCTAATATGTGCCACATCTAACGGGCCGTTCCAGAAAAATGTCTTATTTTGAGTTATTTAAAGACAAAAATGAGGTCTGAATTGCTTGTAGCAAGGCAAAAAAATCTGCAGATGGAGTAAGAAAAAAGTTTCTTGTATTGAAACATTATTCGCAATTTAAGAAACTTGACAAGCAAATTTTTCTTACTTCATTGGCAGATTTTCTTGACTTGTTTGAAGCAATTCAGACCTCATTTTTGCCTTTGAATAACTAAAAATAAGATGTTTTTATTGACTGGTCAGTTAAATGTGAATTCGGAGAAAAAAAAGTGGGTCTGAAAAACGGGAGAATTACAGGAAGAACAGAAATAATGTTGGAAGGTTTTAGCTGCTGTTACACATCAGGTCCTGAAACTGCAGCTCCAGGTCGCACCGGCCCTTTAAGAGGCCTGACAACACACACACACACACACACACACACACACACACACAGGTGTGAACAGAGGAGATTCACAGTCAGGAATGTCATTAATGAACCATCAGTTTACAGCCAGATGGTTAAACTGAATCACTGAGGAAGACCAGGGCATGATGGGAGAATATATCACACACACACACACACACACACACACACACACAGATATAAATACCTCATAAAGCCTAATGGAAACTCATCAACGGGTGATGTCATTATTCAGGACCCTCTGACTCCTCGTGGTCAGGTCATCACGCCGCACGTTCTCACTTTATGATTCATGGCGGTAATTTACGCAGCGTGGCGGTTACAGAGGCCGTTCGGTTTGATTCTTCTTCTGACGGAGCAGAATCATCAATCAAACCAACGCAGGCTTTGAACGTGTCATTAGATCTGGTTACAATAAATAAAACACTAAATATCTTCTTCAACTATGAACTAAAACTGTTTGTGACAGAAAAACGACAATTTCATGATGTTCATATTCATACATTTGCATCTTTACTTCTTCACAAACAGCCTCAGTTTGTTTTGGAAAAATCTTTGGCATCTGTGAAATTATTTCATGTTTTAAGTGATTATCATGTCCTGAATAAAAACGAATGATTTATATTTATGTGTCAGTATTAGTAGTTAATGTCACGTTACAGGAATAGTGTTTACAATCCGAACTTATTTGTGGAGTTATGGTTTAAACAAAAATCTGCAAGTAATCTAGTATTTCTTCATTGAGTATGACAAGTATTTGAGTATAAGGATTGCTGTGAATTCTTATTCCTACACATTAGTAGAAGGAAACAGCGCTTTGGGGTAAAATGCAAAATGGAAACTGTAAGTCCCCAGATTTTAAACGCCAAAAGAACGACCTCTCTTATGGCGCTTTTCTACTATACAATTCCAGCTCTCCTCTACTGGTCTCTACTGGGTTTGGTTCTTTTCCTCTAGCCCGACTACAGACTCACGGTGGGCGTGGATCTTATAACACAGCTGCGCTAAAGTGCTGCGCAGAAGTGCGTGCATGTTCATCTATAACGCCACACAAACATCATTTTGTACTAACATATGTGCCACCGTGGTCTTTAAAGGAAAAAAAAAAGCTTTAAAAAGATTTCATTAAAGTAATACAGCGGCTCAATGTGGGTCGTCATGACAACGGAGGTAAACAACAGCCTGGTGCTGCTGCACGCGGAGGAAAAGGAAGGAGCTGCTTCCTGACATCAACNGCTGTTAACTTCTTTTTGGTTTAAAAAGGACTTTTAACTTCTTTAGGAATCATGAAGGAGCATTTTAGGGCTGTATTTTGTCTTCATTCAGTCTGGTTCTGTGCCGTCAGGTTTAAATGTCATTAAAAACCCGTCGCTGACTTATTCCTTTGCCTCTTGTAAGTGATTTGTTCAGAGTCAGAAGCTGCAGAGACGACATTCTCTGACCAATGAGTGACCGGCAGTCCGTCCACGTCACCTTTTAGTATCAGCTTTACTCTCTTAGAACCAGGGTAGAGTAGGTACTAAAAACTGGCGTCTGACGCGTAGTACCGCACTAATGGAAACGCAACACAAACCGAGTAGAGGAGGGTAGAGTAGGGCTGAGACGGGTCAGTGGAAAAGGGCCAATAAATGGTTTCAAATCAACCACCAATCGAAACTTAATTTGTGAATCATGGCGTTGGGCACCACGCTGAAGTCCTTTTACCTAAATGTCATATTATACATAATAAGAAAGTACCCAATTCTAGGATTGTCAAAAATTTTCTGCACTACTGAAAAAAAATAGTGTTGCAGTGACTCACAAATGAAGGTTTGTGGTGGAGACAAAATGACCCCTGACAAAAAGTGGGAGGACACACACTCCAAACTGAGGCCTGATAAACTCTCATGATTTCACACCAGAAATAACGACGAGCTTCTTTCTCACATCAGCAGATAGAAACAGGATAATATGTAACACACCAGTTCTTCACGAGGTCACAGACGTGTAATGATGTGTGAAACTAAATGCGTCAACAACACAGATGAGTAATACTCCACATTTAACCGTCCTTCACTGCTCATTTCTGCAGAGCAAACACTCAGTTTCATCTTTTCTCTGAGAAAAAAAACGTCCACACAGAGTCAGCGCCGTCGACCTCCAGCACCTCAGCGAGGAAAAGGCTGCAGGTATGAGTCACCGACCCGAACAAACGACCTTTACCTGAGAGACACAGGTGGGTCAGACGCTGCTCGGCCTCTTTTGTCTGCAGAGAAACCAGCTGTTCTTCAGAAACTGCTGCTGCTGCGTCAGCTCACGTTAACGCTGAGCAACAGGCAGCTGTGAGCAGGTGGGTCCAAATTACAGACCCATGAAAAGGTCAAAGAAAACGGCGTGAATACGTCTGTTTGGTTAGAGTAAAATATGAAAGTGAACAAAACAAAATACATGCAGTTCTGGATTTGTTTTGAAGGTCTAAGGGTGAATAAATCAGTGTGAACTTGTTCCAAAAAGCCTGGATTTCTGTGCTGTTTTGTACATAGAGGGATAAAAAAGCTTTAATCATCTTAGTGTAAAAGCTGCAGATTAACAAATAGAACATATGTTCGCTCTTTGTCCCTTACTACAATCTGCTGCTTATAAAACCATTTAATCATTACTTTAACCAAACATTTGTAATTTTCCACAGTTCCTGTGACCAAACGTTATAGTTGAATGACTAATATTCAACCTAACTCTGGCCTGTAAACCAAACTATATGTCAAAGCTTTTAACTAAAGAACCTCAAGGTTAGAATCATCAGTGGCACCTCATTTGGAAGATTAAAATCTCAAGTTTCAGAAAATCAATCTCATCAAGATGCGTCATGTCAGACATAAAACATTCACCACATCACTTCTACACCTTTTCATCTACATCTGCGTGAAATTTGAGCTTTTTAGGTAAAACTTTGTAGGAGTTAGAGAGTTTTTAGTCTCAGGTGACAAATAAAAGCAAACAAAACCAGCTTTGTAAGTGCTCAGTGTCCTCTTTTTAGTCAACTTTCCTCTCTTCGTGGAAAGGTTCAACAAAAATCCTGAAATCATAGTTCCCAGTCACAGATTGTGCCTCAACATGAATGTGAACGTTGACACATGGTGATAAATGGTTCTCGCCAATGTTCTAAAGCAGGGAGCACTTGTTGTCTATCACAAGCTGTCCTGGGATGACAACTCTACATCTTCTCATCTACATCTGGGTGAAATTTGAGATTTTTAGGTAAAACTTTGTAGGAGTTAGAGAGTTTTAAGCTCTGTGCGAACAAAACCAGCTTCATCAGTGCTCAGTGTCCTCTTTTTAGTCAACTTTGCTCTCATTGTGGGAAATACTCAACAAAAATAATGGAATAGTAGTTCACAGTCACAGATTGTTCCTCTCCAAAAATGTGAATGAAGATGCACAGAAATAAATTGGTCTCTCCAATGATCTAAATGGCTACAGCTGCTTCCTGTGAAGTGTAAGGTGATTGGTTACTGTAGGAGTGAGTGACAGGCCTGTTAGCCAATAAACAACCCTCTAATAGAGCTATTACACAAGACCAGTCCAGCAGGGAGCACTTGTTGTCTATCACAAGCTGTCCTGGGATGAAAACTCAACAGAAAACCATGGGGTCACTTTAGTCTTGCAGCTAGAACCCTGTTGAAAACAAAGACTTGCAGCTTTGTCAGATTGACATTGAGGAGGAAATGCTCTAAGACTGTGAAGCTGCTGTTATTGATGAGAACGGACACGACAGACAGACAAACAACGGACTTTACAGGAGAAATTTCACCACTTGGAATAATTTGATGAAACAACACTTTTGATATGTTTGAACTCTGGATTCCTCTGGTGGAAAGGAGAGTGAATATTCAGGGTACGGGCGTCAGGATGTGACGTAATGACCCTAAACAGGTAGTGTATGAATGTGTTAATCTGTGTGTAAACTGTTTGTTGTGACTTCCAGGAACAAACAGATAATCCAGAAAAAGCTACATAACCGAGCATACGTGCGCTGCAGACTGATGTACCACACTAATCCGCTTCATACACGTCTTTACATTAATGCGCTGGTTGCGTGTCCTTTTCCTGAACTTCCTCACAGCACAGAGATGAATAAATAATGGACAGACAACAATATCCATCACGTCTCGCTGGGATGTAAACTCCTGACCTTCTCTCATGTTTCTCTCCACATGTGGATTCACATATAACGGTTCATCAACAGGCCACGTCCACAGACACCGACGTCCACTTTACGCAACCAAACTCTCTGTTTTTATTTCAACATCGTGACAACACGCTGCGATCTCTCTTCTGTTCATCCAGGATCCTGTCAGCGCACTTCTCCTCTGTGACGTTTAGCAGAAATTTAAAGGCGAGGCGAAGCTCCCACCCACGACATCTGCAGCCCTGCAGCCAACGCCGTTTCACAACCAGGATCCCAAAATGAGAACTATAACTCAGAGCAGGAGAGTCAATAATTCAGCATCAGACCACCTCTGAATCATGTGAGGATAAGAAGCGTTTAAGCTGCTGGAAAGTTTCCAGGTTGGATCGTTTGAGAGGAAGAAAGAAAGAAAGAAAGAGTGAAAGTAATGAGCAGGTCTGTGGAGGTTTAAACAGAGTTAGGCTGGATTGAGCTGCAGGAATGTAAAGAGGGAGTGTTCACTTTGTTTACTTTTCTGTTTGTACTTAAAGCAATGAAGGTTTCTTTACTTAGCTCAAAGTAAAACCAAACAACCAAACAGTCAAACACTTTAAAACAGATCAGAGGACGTAAGAAATGAGACATATTGACCTGAATTAGTCAGTAAACAGAAGTCATATATATTATTCGAGGTAAGTTTGGGCAGTTAATCCCAAATTAGATTAAAGTATATGTCCAAATGTAGAAAATGTGTCAAAATATCAGCAACTACCTTCACAAAACATACAATCTAAATGGTGAAAGTGGCAAAAACAGCAAAGAGGAGCAATGAAACTTGGTTTTAAGTCATAAAAATTGCCAATAAAGCAACAAAAATTGGAATTTAAATTGGGATAACACCTAGAAATACTCAGAAAGTAGGGAAAAAATGGTCCAAAAGTGGAAAGGAAGAATAAAATGTGACTAAAATGGACAAAAAGCTACAAAAAAGAGTACAGAAAGTAGCAACAATGGTGAAATAAGCAACAAAGAGCAGTGAAAAGTGGTAAAAATGGACAAAGTCAACAAAGAAAGTTGGGATTCAACTTCAAGTGGTCAGTTAGTTGCAGAAATGGTCCAAAAGTGTCAAAAATGGGCAAAAACAACAATAATTGGTCAAAAAATTGGGAGTGAGCCTGGAAAATAGTGAGAAAGTATCAAAAATGTTCCAAAAGTGTGAAAAAAAGCAGGTTAAAGTGTTTAAATGTGTTAAAATCAGTCCCAGTTGTGGTAGTGGTTGTGCTGAAATTAATGTAATGTGGCAAACAAGAGTGAAAATTGACTAAAACGGCCAAAAAGCTATAAAAGTTAGCAAGAAAATTGTGGAGGAAACTTAAAAAATAATCAGAAAGTGGCAACAATTGTGGAAAAAGTGACAAAAAACAGTGAAAAGTGGTAAAAATGGCCAAATTCAACAAAAATGGTTTGTTGCAAAAAATGGTCCAAAAGTTGCAAAAAAAGATTGAAAAGTGACTTAAAAGGCAAAAATCTGCAAGAAAATTGGAAGAAAATTATTTTTAAAGTGTGAAAAAAGCAGGTAAAAGTGGTTAAAAGGTAAAAATAGCTAAAGAATGATCCGAAAGTGGCAAAAGTGACTAAAATGGCCAAAAAGCAACAAAAATTAGCAAGAAAATTATGGAGGAAACTTTAAAAAAGTCAAGGAAAGGAGCTAAAAACAGATGGAAAAAGTGACAAAAAAACAGTGAAAAGTGGTAAAATTGGCCAAAGCCAATAAATATGACAAGAAAGTTGTAATAAAACAGTTTTTGCAAAAAAAAAAAAAAAAAGGTTCATAATTGTCAAAAATGGGCAAAAACACCAAAAGGTATCAGGGAAATTGGGAGCAAACCTGGAAAATAGTGAGAAAAAATAAAAAAAATGTTTTAAAAGTGTGGAAAAAAGAAGGTAAAAGTGGTTAAAATGTGTAAAAATCAGTCCCAGTTGTAGTGGTAGTGGGTTGTTGTTGTTGTGCTTTAATTAATGAAACTGTTCATGTTCAAAATGAGTTTGTTTAAAAACAGAGAAGATGGAAACTAGAAATAATCGCACAAAAAAATTGATCCGGTTCCACATACACATCCCAGATAACGCTCCTGTTCCTCTGTGAATGGAAATCTCTGTCCTTTAGTCCTTTACAGAGTTTCATTTTCACCTTTCTCCCCTCAGCAGGAGCTGCTGAAGTTTCACAGATGGTTTATTCTCACCTGTGCAATCTAAGAACGAAGTCGACCCATTATTTTACTCTTGGTTTGATTTTCCCTCATTTCTCCTCCCTTCACCCTCCGTAACCTCCAACCATCCCTCACTTTTTCCGCCCAACACTTGTAATCCTCATCTCTCAGATTCTCCTCAGATTCTCCGTCAGCTTGTGGCTCCTCTCAAACCTCCTCCGTCAGCCTTTCCACCCGTTTGGTGAACCGCGCCGCCACGACTGTGGCTACAACTACGACATCAACAAACCAAGAGTCGTCTCCAAACCTCAGCTGCTGCTGCTTCACCGGCTTTTTTCTCATACTTTCCTTCAAATCTAAAGGTCTACAACAGTGTTTTAGGGACACTTAAAGAAAAAAATTAAGAAAGTGGCAAATTAATGTGTTTAAAAAAGGGCAAATCTGTAAGTTTATACACTGGCAAATTTTGTGAGTTTAAAAACGACAAATTTTAAGTTTCAAAGTGGGATATTTACAATTTGCAAATGGCAAACTTGTGAGTTTATGAACAGGCAAATTTACAAGTTTAAAAGTGGCAAATTTATGAGATTAAAAAAGTAAATTTGCAAGTTTTAAAGTGGCAAATTTAGGAATGTCAAAGTGGCAAATTGGTGGGTTTAAAACTGGCAAATTTACAAGATTAAAAGTGGTAAATATGCAAGTTTAAAAGTGGCAAATTTATGAGATTAAAAAAAGCAAATTTGCAATTTTAAAGTGGCAAATTGATGAGATTAAAAAAAGTAAATTTGCAAGTTTAAAAATGGCAAATTCAGGAATGTCAAAGTGGCAAATTGGTGGGTTTAAAACTGGCAAATATACGAGATTTAAAAAGGTAAATATGCAAGTTTAAAAAGCAAATTTCTGAGTTTGAAAATAATTTTTCTAGTTTACAGAGTGGCTTATTCGTCCGTTAGTAAAGAGACAAATTTGCAATTTTAAAATAGGCAAATTAAGGAGTTTACAAAGTGGAAAAGTTGCCACTTTGGTTCTCAACAGATCGTTTTTTGACTTGATAGTTTATCAGTTCATACATTCAACTTTTACTCAGCAATAAGGAGATTCCACTGGTTTTATCCCAGAGTCAGAGCATTTTTATGAACATTCAGACACAACAAAGCCATATTTGTCTCTACAAATCGGAATCATGCCACTTCATAAAACTGGAAAATTAAGAAAATAAAAATTAAGTGACACTAATTCTCTGTTGTATAGGTAAACTAATAACTTCTGCATGGAAAAATCTCTCTGCACCGTTTATCCTGCAGCACATGAAGTGTAAAACATGAAAGCAGAAACCTTCCTCTTCCTTTTTCTCACTTAATGCCTCTTTCTTCTGTCTACTGCTCATGTGTTTTGGCCCCGCAGGGACACCGTCCACACTTTCCTAAAGGTAAATCCCTGGATGTCGACGCATTCTTCACCAACGAGACCCAACTTGTGCAGAAGTTCCCTAAACAACAGGAGTGTAAGTTGACGGGGGGAGATTTATGAGTCCTGTAGGAATTCAGAGTCTGAAAGAGCGAGGAGGAGAAAGGGTCGTAAAGAACAGCCCATAATACTGGAGAAAGGGTATCCTAGCAACAAGCCGAGGCCGCCCTCCCGCTCGCTCTGTCCTCTGTTGCTCCTGGATCTTCAATCTTACACCTCCCTTTATCTTCTCCTCCTCAACCTTTTTCTTTATGTTTCCACTTCCTGTTGCACCAGAATGAAAAGGACGCGTCATTAACGCCGTTACGTTTTCTACGGCGAGGAAGAGAGCGCCTTTGTTCATACTGTGCATATCATACGCAGGGCTACGTGCCATGTTTTTAAAAGAGCGGTGGGCAGAGACACAGCTCCAGCTCCTCAATCCTTTAAGAGAGAAACCCTCCACTCCAAAACGCCGCCGCCCGCCGCCGCCACAGCGAGAGCAGCATCCACGCTTTAATCCCCTCACATCTTTTCTGAGAGGACATTCAGAGGAGGTTCTGGAGATAACGGACCTTAAATCATCTCCTGTCCGCCGGCGTGTGCTGCTCAACTAATAACTCACAAACTGGGATCAGAAACGTGACGCGTACGGCGACAGAGAGAGAGGGCGCCACAAGTCTGAGAGGAACCATCAAAGAAGAGCGTGGATGTGAGATGAAGCGTGGGCGAGTTCACGGAGTTCACTCATCAGTCTAACATCATCCAGACTTCATTAAAAATATCACAGCTGAGCTCCAGGAGAATCTGAGAAGTGCAGACTTTTATTCTCCGCTGATAAAACAAAACTTTATCCACTTATTCATCGTTTTATCCATCAGGACGGCGTGAGGGAGAACAATCAAAGTCCAGTTTAATACTGAAAGATTCACACTCCTAGAATAGATATTATAAAACTGGTGTCAAAAAGAGTGTGATTCAGAAACCAATACGAAAGTGAGGGTTTCAGGCCAACAGGAATAAAAATGCAACAATTTGTTCAACAATCCATCCAGATACTGAATGATTAAGGATGGATATTGACAGCTAGTTCCTGTTAGGAATCAATAACGATTCCATTTATCGATTCTTTATATCACACCAGAGCGACCACAACTATCTGTTTTCATGTTTTTGTTTGTGTAAAACCAAGAACTTATATCACCTCTTGGGCCTCATCCACACGAAGTCAAAACACTTAACAGTTTCCAAAACGATCATCATAAAGAAAATGTGTGCGTCTATATGAATGCACTCGATACGCATGAAGATGCTGTAAAACACCTGCCAGACCTCTAAGGGCGCTGTAACGATATGAGGGAAACAAGCGGAAACAGAAGAACAAACAGTGGGCATGAAGACTTTTGGCTAAAGTTGTGCCGTACTGTGTCCTCTATGATTGTTTGTTCAACTCTGTGGTGGTTGAGAAGAAGGAGATTTAGCTGCTAAAGGGATAGCAGGGTCACCAGCTTCATCAACACATACGCTACAGAGTACGCAGCATTGTTGTTGTTGTTGTTGTTGCCATAGTGACACTTGTGGCGCATGTGTATTAATGACGATGTGAAAATATGACGTCAGCGTATCTGAAAAGTTAGTTTACACGGAGCCTCGTATACAGCGTTTCTAAATCTTCCCACTTTGGAACCTGGTTTCAGAAATGATGGTTTACAGACCCACAAAACACCGTCTTCGTATGGATGAGACGCTGATTCAGCAAAAAACTTAGGACCTCGTTCTGTCTTCGTGTGGATGGGGCCTTAGACTGAACTGTGACTCTACCATCTAATGGTGACAATGCCACAGCTGTTGCTGTGGAGACGGCCTTGTAGAGTTCTGACACCAGCAACAAAGTTCATAGGAGTACATAGGAGAAGGTGGGAAGTTGTGGGTTTATTTATCTAAGTCCAGTTATCTAAGTCTAATTTCCATCCATCCATTTTCTTAACTGTCTATCCTGCTGTTCAGGGTCGCGGGTGGCTGGAGCCTATCCCAGCTGTCATTGGGCGAGAGGCGGGGTTCACCCTGGATTGGTCGCCAGTCAATCGCAGGGCTGACATAGAGACAAACAACCATTCACGCACACACTCACACCTACGGGCAATTTAGAATAACCCATTACCCTAACGTGGGCATGTTTTTGGTCTGTGGGAGGAAGCTGGAGAACCCGGAGAGAACCCACGCATGCACGGGGAGAACATGCAAACTCCACACAGAAAGGCCAACCATGCCCGAACAGGGAATCGAACCAGCGACCTTCTTGCTGTGAGGCTGTATTTGTGTTGTTATTTTACTTGTGTGCTCCTGCTTTATTTGTGGGAAAACGGGCCCCCTGCTACAAGCTTTAAATAGCTTCTTTGGGGTCACCCTTTCCACACATCCACTGTGACAACTATTGTACATATGTATATGTATATGTATATGAATGTGTATATGTATATGTATATGTATCTTTTATTCTAATTACCTATAGTTTCATTTGTAAATCTTTCTATGTTTCTTTTGAATCCTGCTGCTGCTGTAAAGCTGAAATTTCCCCCTGTGGGACTAATAAAGGTTTATCTTATCTTATCTTATCTAATCTTATGTATGCATGTATGTGTATCAGCGCTCGCCAAGGTTGATGTGTGTGAATAAACTAAACTAAACTAAACTAAAACTAAACTAGGCTGGAGCGCTACCCGCTGCGCCACCGTGCAGCCCCCTAAGTCTAATTTCAGATTTACTCATTTACTTATAAACTCAATAAGTTCAATAAAACATTCTTTATTAATCCTTCTTTTCATACACAGAAAAGTCACAGTAGGAGCTGATATGGGAATCAATGAAATGTTGTCAAAATCAACCCTAATTTCTTTTCCAATTCCATGGTATCCTGACCATTTTAATCCATGTTTGAAAGCGTCGTCCTCAGTGTTTGTCACATGCTCAGAGAGAAACCTCACAGGAGTGTGAGCCCGTCTCTGCAGAGATCTCCTGATCCTAAATGTGCTGATGCTGAACTGTCCAGAAACTGCAGCTGAGGACGAGGAGCCGTGTGAGATCTGAGTTAAAGAGGCCGCGGCGCCGCAGAGAAGGAGAAGAAGAAGAAGAAGAAGAAGAAGAAGAAGAAGAAGAAGAAGAAGAAGAAGCGTCTCTAATTGACTGTCAGAAACGTCGTCTCCTCTCAGCGTGTGAGTGAGAAGAGGATGAATATGCTGCGTGATTCCTCTCTGAAGATGAATAACCGCCTTCATTTGCTTCATCTAACAACTCTATAACGAGCTTTAACGGCCGACTCCACAAAAAAAAAAAAAAAAAAACGAGCAAACGAGGGAAGGAGGGAAGTAGGGCTGAACGGTTTTAGAAAAAGATCTAACTGCAATTTTTCTGACAGATACAGCGATTTCAATTCAATTCATGATGTTCTTTAAATCATGCTTTAGTGAAGTTTTCACAATGTACAGTAACATTTACAAACTTGACAGAAAATTACATCAAACCATTGAAACATCAAAAGCTTTTACTCTAATGTGAGGATGAAAATAAAAACTGAAGGTAAGAATTGTTTCAAACTTTGAGATAAAAGGTCAATATTTTAATATGAAAAGTGGAAATTTTGAGAAATAAAGACAAAAAGTCAATAAACTTCCATAGTTTAAGAAATTAATTTCATATTATGTGAAAAAAGTCCAAACTTTCTCATTTAAGGTCAGAATTTTAGTCTTAGATAAAAGTCAATGTTCTGAAACAAAGGCAGTTTTTGAGATAAAAAGTTGAAATTTTGATATAAAAAGTCAAAATTCTTAGATTTAAATCAAAATCATACAAAATACATACAAAATTATAGAATAAAAAGCAAACAAAAAAATTTAAAAAAAGATTTTAGATAAATAGTCCCCGAGTCTAATACCTATTCTTGTTATTTCTAAACCAGACTTTTTAAATTGTATTTTTAGTTTTAAAAACTGAAGAACAGAAACAGCTATCTTTGACTCTTAACTTTTAAAAATAATGAAGTGCAGAATATTCCTAATTGTGTCAAGTTAAATAAAATAAAATGCAAACAAATAAAAACAAAATTCAACAATCCCAAGGAAAAAAGGATTTTTCTAACAGTCTCACACTCAAAGACAGGTGTGTGTGAAACAGCTGATATAACAGATCCTGGGTCACATGATCACGATGTTTGAAATTGCAATTTCGATCAGAGAACGATAAATCGTCCCGCCCTAAAGGGAAGCATCTTGAATGTGAATTTTGAGCTAGAAAGGAAAAGTTGTGAGATAAAAAGTCATTTTGAGACAAAAAGATGAAATTTTGAGACAAAGATTCAAATTTAAAAATCGTGCATGTACAATCTTTAAAATCCTCGACCAAAGAAAAAAGGATCTAGACACTCGTGTGAAAAACAGCTGACAGAACAGATCCTGGGTCAGTCAGGAGAAAAAAAATCACGATATCTGGGATTGTGATTTCGATCAGAAAACGATAAAGTGTTCAGCTCTAATTCTGGGCATTTAAACGATCATTCAGCTCCCAGTAAAGTTTAACAAACACAGAGCAAAGGTCAGGCTCTGATAGTGACTGAGGTGAATTATTTTGATTATTATGTTTTTATTACATGAAGGTTTCATCTGTTTATCCCGAGTCCCTGTCGTGCTGCTCATGATGAATTCCCAGAGACAATAATCGCCGTGGTCGTTTCCTCAGAATCGTATCGGGACAAACCCACTCAGCCCGGCTTGGCCCCGGATTACGAGGTCTGATCAAAGTCATTATTCGTTTGAACTTGGCAAATGCAGAGCGTTCGATTCTGCTGATGTGACTGTGAGGACGGTAAAGCGCTTAAGTAAAAGCAGATCATATGAAAATGATCAGTAGAAGCTGACGGTCTGAAAAAAACGGCTCAGTGCGAGGGCAGAGGAGAGGTTCAAAGCCAAATAATCTGCTTTATTCCCTCTGATTTTACATTTACGGTATTAGCAGAAATGTTCCTGGAACATCCATAAGGGATGTCCACCTGATTATCTGGACCTGGAGTTGTTCCTGGGTTTCCCTTAAATCCTCTTTGAGTCCATCAGATTATTCCCTGATCACACGCTGGACGGACGCTCATCGATCTGAACGTGTCAGAGGAGAGAGAGAAACTGGAAATTCAGACAGAGGACACGTGAAAAAGATGCTTCCCTCTAGGGAATGTTAAAATAATTGCAAAGTCATGTTTACAGGTGAACTAAACCTCCAATAATTTCACAAGCTGTGATTCCATTTTACTTTTCCGCAAAATCAAAGTGATGTTTCTGAAGTCTGAATAAAGTACAGCTGCATCTTGCTCGTGTTTCTATTGCAACTAGAATTAAACATAACTTGAGTAAAATCTGAGGACCGTGAGCAGCGGTAACCATGGAAACTGCAAACATTTTAATAGCTGAACTGTCATTTTGATGGGTGTTTTTTGAGATTTGAGCATTTTTATGTTTCTATTACCATTTTTTATTGTGATATTTAGGTTTTGCACAAGTCTTGGTGTGACAGAAACATGACTTGTGACTCAACGCCAACTGTATCTACAGTTTATGATCCATGCATAAGAATAATAAACATCCACAAAACTCTGCAAACAAAGAATTCACAAATGATTAATGAGGTAAAAGCTGTTTTTCAGGTGTTTCAGTCGCTGATTGAGTGACTGTAGCAGGTTTGTATTTTCAGGGACAGGAGATAAACTCAACAAACTCAAACCAAAGCTGAGTTAATTAATGGCCCTTTTCCACTGACTCGTCTCAGCTCTACTCTACTCTCCTCTACCCGGTTTGTGTTGCGTTTCCATTAGCGCGGTACTACGCAGCAGACGCCAGTTTTTAGTACCTGCTCTACCCTGGTTCTAAGAGAGTAAAGCTGATACTAAAAGGTGACGTGGACGGACTGCCGGTCACTCATTGGTCAGAGAATGTCGTCTCTGCAGCTTCTGACTCTGAACAAATCACTTACAAGAGGCAAAGGAATAAGTCAGCGACGGGTTTTTAATGACATTTAAACCTGACGGCACAGAACCAGACTGAATGAAGACAAAATACAGCCCTAAAATGCTCCTTCATGATTCCTAAANTTAGTCTTTTCTGAACTCTGCTGCTACTTTTGATTTTTACTGTATTTCCACACACGCTGCCCACGGATCTTAAAGAAGTTTTAGAGACAAAACAAAACCACATTTCCTCTTCTCTTTCTGTAAATGTACGTAAAGTAGATGACATGATGTTTCCCTGACAGATGGTCGTTCGTGGAAAAGCAAATCCCCTCAGTAAACTCAGTCACCTCCTTCACTGTAACACAAGACTCCTACATACCATCTGCATGTTTCCACATGTATGTCAGTTAATTCTTGACATGTTTAGAAAATCCCTGAGAGTTTCAGTCTGTGTTCACTGCACATTTACACAAACCAAACCCCTGCGGCTCCGGCTGATCCAAAAGTCTCAACCTCTGCTTCGGGCCGAGCTCTAAGTCCTGAGATCAGTCAGAGAAATGTCTTTCTCCAGCTCCATCCCAAAGCAAAACACACAAATGTTTTCCCAACTTACAGAGTCTGAGAGAGGAAATTAGCCTCCAGAGCAGCAGAGCACAGTCACCTGAAACCATCCAAAAATACTTCCAGGGGAAAGACGGGGAATATTGAGACGCTACAACTCGATCCAGATGCTGGCGCTGACCCTCAAAACTTCACATTATCTCATCCATCTGCAGCTTTTTCTGCCAGCTTCACATTTTTGAAAGACCTCCAGTGATGTCTCAACTACGACTTTGAAGTTATGATCAAGAGATTCAATATTTCATCACTAAAACAGATTTTCCTGTCAGCTTAAACATTTGTGAAATATTTAAAATGAGGATTTATGTCTCTCAGCTTCAAAAACATGATGCCTTTACAGCTAAAAGTCATCCACTGATGTTTGTACACGCACATGAGACGTACTTGGACGTTCACACATGACAATGATCCAAAACACAAGGACAAGTGGACCTGCCATTGGCTACAGCAGAATAAAGTGAAGGTTCTGGAGTGGCCATCTCAGTCTCGAGATCTCAAACCTGCAGTTCATGCAAGACAGAGCAAGAATTTACAGGAACTGGAGGCTTTTTGCCAAGAAGAATGGTCAGTTTTTCCATCTGAGAAAATAAAGACCCTCATCCACAACCAGCACAAAAGACTTCAAGCTGTCACTGATGTTAAAGGGGGAAATACACGCTGTTAAGAACTGGGGGAGGGAAACTTTTCATCAGGCTCATTCTGGAAGTTTCGTTGTCATTATGATTCAAAAAGAGTAAACACAGTTGTTTGTTAATAAATAAATGGTCAATAAATCATAACTTCTGCCAGGGTATGTAAACTTTTGAGCATAACTGTATATTTGTGTTGTGGTTTAATTCAACCGAAGAGCCAAACTGTTAAAAACTACAGCTTGAAATAATTCTCTGTATGAATCATGAGTCTAGATTATATCTGAGTGACTAAAAATATTTAACTTTTTCATGCTTTTCTACTTTTTTTGAGATGTACCCAACCACTAACCATGAGTGAAAGAAAAGTTTTTGTTATTGAAGAAATAAATCTTAAATTTTGCCACGGCCGTAGACGTGAAGGTGAGAGCAGAAGGTGAAGACGTCTGCTGACTCTCCAGTGTCACAGTCACCTGGAGCAAAGAGCTGACAGGCAGAAAATCCTGATAAACGCCTCGTCCCCCCCGGCACCGCCACCAGCTGATGAAGAAGAACTGCTCCGTCCAAAGTTGCTGACTTTTGTCAACCTGGGAGTGTTGAGTTAGTGGAAGGTCACTGGGTGTGTTGCATCGACAGAAACAAAATGCTGATACTGAGAGTGTGTGTGTTTTTGTTTTTGCCTTCGCCCTGACGCTCCTGATGCTCTGACTCTTGTTTGCATCTTAATGGTTGTTTATGGTTAATGTGTCACACAGATCGAT
This sequence comes from Thalassoma bifasciatum, assembly GCA_008086565.1. Lineage (NCBI taxonomy): Eukaryota > Metazoa > Chordata > Actinopteri > Labriformes > Labridae > Thalassoma > Thalassoma bifasciatum. The sequence continues at coordinate 14,635 of RPOG01005137.1, read as the reverse complement.
ACAGGTGCTGTCACAGGTGCAGCTTTTACAAAACTGTTTCATCAGCAACAACGATACAGAGAACGAGGAACAACAGAACTGTCGTCCTTTTCCATTAAAACAAAGCAATAAAGTTGGATTCGTTTTTTTCCCCCAAATATGTATTTTCATACTCCAAGATAAACACCAATAAGCCAATCTATGACTTTTTTTTTTTTTTTTTTTAAACTTCTCACTGCTTTTCAGGTTCACTCCCAATTTTCTTGATAATTTTTGTTGTTTTTTGCTCAATTTAGTCACTCTCCACTCTTTATTTTGTCCCTTTTGGACCAGTTCTTTTGCATCAAACTGACTATTTTACAAGCTTAATCCCAACTTTCTTACCATTTTTCTTGACTTTTGACTGATTTATTTTTCACTTTATTCACCATTTTTGCAACTTTCTAAATTTCTCAAAGCTTCCTCTAAAATTTTTCTTGAAAATTTCCGTTGCTCTTGGGACATTTTTACCACTTTCCACTCTTTTTTTGGCCATTCAGGACAATTTTTTGCCAAAAAAATGTCTAGTTTCAAAGTTTAATCCCAACTTTCTTGCCTTGTTTGTTGACTTTGGTTATATTTGACACTTTTCACTCTTTTTTTCCAACTTTTGGACCATTTCTGCCACAAACTAAGTATTTTTTTACTTTAATCCCGAATTTCTTGCCATTTTTGTTGACTTTTTGACCATTTTTTACCACTTTTGACTGATTTTTTTTATCACTTTCTTTGCCATTTTTGCAACTTTCTGAATTGCTTAAAGTTTCCTCAGAATTTGTTTTTGCTTTTGGACATTTTAGTCACTTTTCACACTTTTTTTGCAACTTCCGGACCATTTTTTTGTAACAAACTGACTAAATTCAAAGTTGAATCCCAACTTTCTTGCCTTGTTTGTTGGTGACTTTGGCCGTTTTTACCAATTTCCACTGTTTTTTGTTGCTTTTTTTTCACCAATTTTGCAACTTTCTGAATTTTGAAAGTTTACTCCTAAATTTCCTTTCAATATTTTTGTTGCTTTTTTGACATTTCTAGTCACTTTTCAGCCTTTTGTTTGGCATTTTTGAAGCATTTTATGCTTCTTGTTGAGTATTTCTAGGTTTTATCACAATATAAATGCCCAGTTTTGTTGCTTTTTTGGCAATTTTTACTACCTCATATTAAGTTTCATTTCTCCTCTTTGCTGTTTTTGCCTCTTTTCTCCACTTGTATAGTTTCTTTTGTAAAGGTAGTTTTTAACAGTTTGTCTCTTTGGTTGAGTAACTCTGGTGTAGAACAGAAAACATCTGCTGTAAAAACTGTAGCTGATATTCTGACACATTTCAGGTTATAGAAATATTTCACTGTCTGATGTTAGAATATTACCATTTAATCTAATTTGAGATTAATTACCCAGCTCTACTACAGAGACAAGAAACTTAAAGCTCCAGTAGAGTTTAAATGTACCATAATAAAAAGTTATTCTCACAGTAAAGAGCCCATGCCCTTTTCCTCTCCTCTGAGCTCACACACACACACACACACACACGCACACACACACACACACACACACACACACACACACACACACACACACACACACTCTGCTGGTGCTGACCTAGCTTTATCTGCTGGTATTCTGTACGGGTCATCCAACATGGAGGTCGACGGGGCCCAAATGTGTCCCCATCCCCCCCTTTTCCCTTCCTCCCCCCACGCTCCACTGACTCCGAGGCGTGGGCGCCGTCCACTCGCCCCACTGATCATTGTTGTTGCCTAGGCGACCGGACGGCCCCAGCCCCTGCAGCCGCCCAGTGATTTGAATAAAGGACCCACTTTCTGATCAGGACGCGGCGTAAAACTTTCAACCGAGTTTTTCTTTCTTTTCCAGTGACATTTGATTTTCGAACCCTGAAGAGACGGAGGAAGAGGAAAAGTCCTGGAGGAGAGTGTCGGATAAGGGGGGGGGGTGTTCAAAGAGCGACCCCGGAGAGAACGTTTTCTCTCCTTTTCCACGCCGGCGAGTTCCTGCTGTGACACCGGGAGGAGAGAGACCCACTTCCTCTTTGTTTCTGCAGGAATGTGGGACGTCCTGACAGGCTGGCTTTTCATTGACAGCACACAGCTGAGAGCACCCCCCCACGGCTCTTTCTCTCACACTCTCCTCTGTGTGTGTGTGTGTGTGTGTATGTGTGTGTGTGTGTGTGTGTGTGTTTCTACTCCATTATCTGTGTTATCGGTCGACAGTGCTGGGAAACGTTAACCAGAGAGAACGACAGACAGGTCAACGTGAAGGAAACCATCAAAGAAAATACACGACACCACCTGCGATCTAAGGGGGGGGTTTAACAGATCAGTTAAAATAAAAACATCTGTGTCCAGAGGTTTTAAAACTAAAGAAAAAAGCTGGAAAAGTTTTGATAATAATGAAGTTTCAAAGCTTTAACCTCATCAAAGTCTGAGAGTTTGATCAAGACTATTTTACTTTTCATAAACTTACATTAACTTTCACAGACACAAACAAAAATATTCTTTAGAAATAATTTAAACTGCAGGAATTCACTCGCTGCTTCTCTGCACAGAGTTTCTCACTCTCCACTGTACGGAAGCCCAAACTGGCCAAGACAAATTTTGACTTTTTAATCTTCATAATTTTGACTTTCTTGACTCAAAATTTTGATTTCATCTTAAACAAGTTGACATCTGACGTCAATACTTTACTTTTCTCTCATAGTTTTGACTTTTTATTATCGTACTTTTTCTTTTTTTTCTATATATTTCAACATTTTGTCTCAAAATTTCAAACTATTTTAAAAAATCATGACTTTTCTTCTTCATAACTTTGACTTAAAATTTGTGCTACATTATCTTAACTTTTTGTCTTTTTATCTCAAAATTTCCTTTAATCTCTAAATTTTGACTTTTTTTTAGAAAGTTTTGACTTTTTATTTTCATACTTTTTTCTTTTTTTCTATTTATTTCAACATTTCGTCTTAAAATTTCAAATTATTTAAAAAAATCATGACTTAATATTTGTGCTGTATTATCTCAACTTTCTGTCTTTTTATCTCAAACTTTCCTTTAATCCCTAAGTTTTGACTTTTTCCTCATAATTTTGACATTTTAGCTTAAAAAAAAGACTTTTTTAAAGAAAATTTTGACTTGTTGTCTTCTCAATTCTGATTTTTTTTTGTTTCATACTTTAAATTTCATCCTAAAATTTTGCCGTTTGATCAAAAACTCATCCTATTTTCCCATAATCTTGACTTTTTATCTGAACATTTCACCTTTTTTCCATTTTTTTAAAAACTTTTTTCCTTCATAATTCTGACTATCTCCAAATTTTTACTTTATTATTTTGAAATTTTGACTTTTTATCTCAAAGTTTTACTATGTTATTGTCAAAGTTTGATATTTTATCTGAAAATTTTGATTCAGTTCCTTTTTTTTTAAACTGGTGGAAATGGGCTTCCATACAAATCCTTCCTTGTCACTTTTTGTACATAGTTTTCAGTTATTTAGCACTTATAACATGATATAACATGATAAATTGATCATGTTGGTGTTAAACGTCTACACTAGTTTCATTCATACTTTATTGTCTTTGACTTACTGGGTCATTTTTTTATTATTTAACATTAAAGGATAAATGATGTTAACCTGCATCATGATTGGTTGAGTTACACAGGTTGACTTTAACAGGTGTGAACTCTTCATCCACTGAGCTAAAACAGAGTTTAAACAGGTACAGACACTAAATAAACGTGATTATTTGGTCGTGACGTATTCCTGCAAGTTTTAGCACGAAGCATCTTTTTAATTTCCACAATTATCTTCACCTTTAAAAGTTGTAATTTCACTTTCGCTGCCAAAGCTTTTTTTGTTGTTGACGCTGCATCAAATAAAACCCCAGCGAGGGTGGAGCTGGAAAAAAAAACAACAAGTCAGCGTCTTCCAAGGAACAAACATGAAACAGGAGCGCGGACAAACAGGAAGCGAGCGACAGACACATCCTATTACGCCGCAGACGCACAGACACGCCACGGAGAGTCCAAACCACAGCGAGGAAAACGCCATCGTTCAGGGGACGGGAAGGTTTTCCTCTGAAAACAGAGAGAAACTCAGGCAGAGAAAGACTTTGATCAACTGTTTGTGACTGAGTGATGTTTGTTTGAGGAGGAAACAGAAGAAAAGCCCAATGATTGAGTCTCTAATGAACTTTTACTGACACTGATCCTCTCATACAGAAAGAAACTGTAATGATCTGATGTTACCAACTCACTGATAATTACCCACAGGGGGAAAAACATGAGTGTCTGGTCATTGAGGAATGTGAGTGAGCACACACTGGTGGCCGACTGGGAGAGCTGGTTTTACAGTTTCATTGTGAGCTTTTAGGTCACGTCACTCCCCAAGGGAAGAAGAAACACAAACTAGAAAACAAGACACTCGAGGGGGGAGGCCAGCATTTCCTTCCAGTAAATTCTGGATGTTGAAATGCTGAGCACTGCATTCCAACATTCTTGCATTTCCTCGATAAGGTGACAAACACAAAAATTGGACTAATTTATAAGCCAGACGATATTTTGTACCATCCTCAGAATCTTTTTGACAGAATTAGACTCTGAAAACAAAAATTCACCTTTTTGAAAGAACCTTTCTTGGTGAAATTCTGAATGAAACATTACAATAACATGAAGCTAATGCTGAGTGTTGAAATGCACTGCAAAAAAGGGAGTCTGAATACAAGATAAAAATACTAAATTTGATGCAAAAATATCTTAAAACTAGTGAAATGATCTGTCCATGCAGCAAGATCATTTCACTTGAAATCAGACTGATAAATCTAAAAACAAGACGACTTTGATAAGTATTCACAGATCTTAAAACAAGAAGAAAATGCTCATTTTTAGATTAAAATGCTTGAAAACAAACTTCCTGAAGAAGAATTTGAAGTGAAATATACTGAATATGAGCAATATAATCTAATTTCATGCTTCTTATATTCTTAATTTTAGCAAATGGAATGAAAAATATCACTTTTTTAAGTCAAAACTACTTAGAATTAGAGAAGTATGACGAAGATAATTCTTGATTTTTGAGTTTGTAAAATTCTGAGCTGTTTGCTAAATAAACTGTGTATTAAAAAGATGATTTATTTTTGTGTTCTTCTTAAATCAAGCAACTTGAGTTGGAGCTAAATTTTGAAACAAGTTTTAATGTTATAAAATTACATGTGAGAAAACCAAAGTAACTTGTCTTAACAGTTATCCACTCATTTGAGGATTCTCAGACTAATTAAGACAAAATTGAAACGTTCATGCTTTTTTTGAGATCTAACAGTTTTAAAAGCTAAAAATAAGTAAAAAAAAACATTAAAACAAGATATTTTATTAAGCATGTCTTAAAGTGAGTTTTTATATCTTGGCAAGTGCAAGATTGACAAACTCAATAATTGGCCAGACGATATATTGATCTATCATTAGTATTGATCCAAATATAAGACGACTGAAGTTTTTCTGAGGTTGTTAAGAAAATGCAGAATATTTTAAACAGTACAAAAGTTACACATAAACCTACGCAACTGCACCATTCCTCAATATTCTCAACATTTTGTGTTTTTTACTTTACTCTTTTGAATTGGTGCAACATTGTTCGAGGAGTAGCTGTCCAAAAAAAATTGGGCAGAAGAATAATTTTAATAGTAGTAATGAGAGAAAAATCCACTGAGAGTCCCTCACACAGACATGGAGCTAATGACCCCAGTTAAACACACACATTTATGACCTCAGTGGGTTAATTGGCGCTAATTTGAGCCTAAGTGAAGCTTTTAAAGGATGACGAAAGAGCAGTGAAACGACCGGCACGTCTCACTGAAGTGAAGTCAGGAAAGAGTTAAAGCAGCCGAACGCCTGCATGTAAAAACATATGAATTAAAGTCATTGTGTCAAAGGTTTAAGGAGCTAAATCCTGAGTGAATCACTAACTTATCTGACTGGTTTCTCAGAGCCACGTGCAGCCGAAGGTATTGACAGATTTATGAAACCAGTCGGGTGCAAAAGCCCGACCACAACAGGTAGGAAGACTAAAAATCATCCGTGCAGAATAATTGGCTCCTGAAGATTGTTGGTGCCCTGGTTTTTCACTGCGTTGGCCTGAAGACACACGCATGTAGCTGCAGTTTCAAGCTCTTTAACTTTCATTACGACGTCTCTATTCGAAGCTGCGATGTGTTAAAGAAGAGTGCAACAAAAAAATCAGGAGCTTGAAGAGAAAGCAGCCTGGCAGAGCGGTCGGGAAGTGCCAGCTGGTTGAAACTGCACAGAATTTGTCACAACGAGGAGCTTTTAAATCTGAGAAACACAATCCAAGAGACGTGTGCATGAGACGAGCAAGAACATTTTGTTTGTGAGCACTGAAAAGCTAGAAAATGGAGCTAGGTGTACGTTTATATTCACTGATATTTATAACATTTAAACTATATTCAAAGTGAGCTGAGGGGCTTTTATTCATCCACAATAATAAAGCTCAAATTCTGTAACATTCACAAGGAATTTAAGAGTAGTAGTGAAAATATTTGACAAAAATAATGCCTTTTATTTGGACTTTTCTTTTCAGAATTAACACATTTAGTTTTGGACAGCAGCATAAAACGTATGAACGTGAAAAAGATTCTCACTATTTACCTGAAATTATTCTCCAGGTCAGTTTCAGATGCTGCAGACTTAAAGTAAGAGACTTAAGATCTCATTGTGGGAGGAGATGAAAAGAAGACGGAGATGTTACGGTTAAGGTTGTAGCTCAGCATTTTAACATGCAGCATTTGCTGTTTTCTCAGAATTTGCCCAAGAAAGTTTCTTTAAACATGGTAAAATTTTGTTATCAGAGTCATTTTCTGAAGATTGGTCTCAAAAACAGGGGGTATATTTGGGTCAATACCAATAATAAACCGCCAAACATGCTAAACATTAGGCCAATTTTTGTGTTTTTTACTAGACGTGGACTCGCTGATGTAATTTGACCATATATTCCGCCGCCATAAATATAGTTAAATAAATATTCCTTATTTAAAATTTAGACCCAAAACATCTGTTCTTATTGTGTCTTTTTAATTATTTAAAGTGAAGGAGCAAAAGCAGAATCAGCCCAAGAAAATCAGCTTGTTTCAGTCATAGACTAAAGGTGATGAAATAAAATCAGTATCAGGCCCTAAAAAATCCATACATCCATTTTCATACCTCCAAGATAAATTCTCTCTACCTCAAAGTGATATGTTCTGATATTTTCAAATCAGACACGTTATCACAAGCCATAAAGACTGGAATATAATTAAGAATGCTCCAACAAATGTAGAGATATATTTCATTAATATAATAAGACATCAGTTACCTAACAAGAAACATGTTTCCCATTTATACAGAAATCTGTTACTGGACATACCAGACAATACTTTATACATCAAAAACAAACGGGAGCTGGAGTTAAATATTATAATTGAGGATGGGGAATGGGAAACAGTGAGTATTGGATGTCATAAAGGTATTAATAGTAACATGTGGAAGGAGTTCGATTGGAAGGTGAAGACAAGGTTTTTTAAGACGCCTTCGATGGTTGCAAAATATATAAATAATCCAGAAGCAAACTTATGTTGGAGAAAATGTGGAATAGTCGGCGACCACTCGCACATATTTTGGGATTGTCCAATGATAGTTCCTTTTTGGAAGGGGATAAAGGGGGAGATAGATAAAATTATGAAAATTGATTTACCATTCACCCTAAGACAGTTTCTGTTTGATCTAACTCCTGAAGACATGTAAACTAGAGACCTAAAATACCAGCTACATATACTTTTATTAACTAAGGAAGATGGTGATAATGAAATGGATGAATCCACAGACGCCTACAGTGACACAGTGGAACCAAAAGTTGAGGGAGGTGTATGAACGGAGGCTTTAACGGCTCAACTACAATTAAAAAATGAGATTTTTGTGAGGAGGTGGCTACTTATGACAAGATACTTGTCTGACTGAGGGGATCCCTGCAGTTTACTGTAATGTCCTGACTGTACATTTATTTATTTTTCTTTTATTGATATTACTAAAATGTCCTTGTGTTGTAATACCATACATATCAAGTGATGTTGTCAAGGATTGTTTTGTCTATAATGTGTCCTTTTATGTTTAATAAAAATACAGTTCAAAATAAAAAAAATTCATATCAGTCGCTCCCCAGTCAATACTGTGTTTGTTGATCCAGGTTTTTCCATTTTCTGAATCTGCTCCTTCTCCTCCCTGAGCAGAGACAGAGAGAAGGAGCCGCTGTTTTCATTTCATTAAGAAACTGCTCAGTTTCAGCGACGGCGTCCATCAGTCAACAGGAGTTTGTGTTGACCTAACATCCTCGTGGCCTCCGGCACACACACGAGAAAACAAACACACACACACACACATCAGTGTGAAAGTGAGAGGAAGAGCTGCACATGTGCGGTGACTTCTCTCTGTTCTCTCTGCACAGCTGGACTCTAATCCAGCCACTGGATCCATGTTTTATTTAACACGTTTTCTCTGCGTGCATTAGTGTCGGCGTCAGAGGTCAAACGTGTGTGTGATGGGACACAGGTCGGTTTATAGAAAACGATTAAATATCTACTGTTATAAGAAACTTTCTGAAGCTTTTTAAAGACACAGAGATCTATTTTCTTGCTGCAGTCTCTTTTTAACTGTGGTAAAATTATCCCGATCTGCTGAAGTTAGTCAGACGTGAATAATTTCTCTGCTTCTCTTTACGCCTCAGAAACTTTAAGAGTCTCTTCACCTGCTGAGTTAGAAAAACAGCTTCTCTAAAGTCTGTGAGGGTTTGTTAAAAGTCGGCAGGGTTTAACGCAGAGAGGATCTTTATCTGGACACAGTCAAAGCAGAACTTTAAAGTTTCACACTGACACGGGTCTGTGACTAAAACCTGAACCATCTGAGATGTTCAGACCAGAAAAAAAAGTTGGTTCCAGCTCGAGCGTGATGTGGTCGTGTGAGGAGACGAAATATTTGATGGCAATTTGGTTTAGTGAATTTTATTTATTTACCGTCATATTTGTTTTAGAAGTGTCTCTGTCTACATTGTATACACTTCAAAAACTGAAATCTAAGCAAGTCATTCTGTCTTATTTGTAGTAAAAATTGTCTTATTGTTCTTAATTTGAGCCACATTCACCAGACCAGGTCATAAAAATATCTTATTTCAAGTTTTTTTAAGACAAAAATGAGGTGTAAATTGTTGTAACAAGTCAAATAAATCTGCCAATGGGATAAGACGAATTTGAAGTTTCTTGAAATTAGAAAGATGTCTTAAAACAAGAATCTTTTATCTTATCCCATTGGCAGATTCTTTTTACTTGCTACAAGCAATTGATTCCTCATTTTTGTCTTTAAAAAACTTGAAATGAGACATTTTTATGACCTTGTCTAGTAAATGTGGCTCAAATCAAGAATAGTAAGACAATTTTTTACTAAAAATAAGACAGAATGACTTGCTTAGATTTCAGTTTTTGCAGTGTACCAAGAAAGACATGGACGTTTAGGTTCTAAAGAAGAAATCTGTTGGCTGTTTTTATCTTTAATCGTGAAAAAAGGTATTGAAAGAGCACATTTTATCAACAAAACACTTTTCTAACAAACTATGACACGGCCCTTCTTGCTCAATCAGCATATATATAAAAAAAAACGGTGCATCATAAGTAAAACAGGTGGATGCATGAAGAGTAGAAATACAGATATCTGCAGCTGATTTTTTTTTCAAAAGAAAATACCACAGGTGTATGCTCAGAAGAGATTTAAAGTTTAAAAAAAAGGGTCAAAAGTTTGAGATAAAAAGTTAAAAATCTGTTGGAATTAAGTTAAAACTTAAAGTGTAAGGAAAAATTTGACTGCTCTTTCTCTTTTATTTCATCAGAAATTAAGCACACACACACACACACTCACACACACACACTCCTGTCTGCACAAACATGCACGCTCACAGCATGTGTCGCCAAAGGAAGAGGATTGTGGGGGGGGGGGGGGGGGGGGGGGGGGGTTGTCGACCGTGTCAACGCACAAGAAATTCAATTAAGCAGACAGCAGGACGTCTCCAGACCCAGCCTCCAACAGACCCTTGCCTCCCCCCCCCCTCCTCCTGCCAGCCAACCCTGCACCTCCCCTCAGACACTNCAAGATTTAAATACTTGAGGAAATTTAATCTGAGCAGGGTTTTCTAAAAGTACTGACTGAGAGAAGTGAGTAAAAACTGTTTCATCCAACTCATGTAAAAGCAGATTAGAATCAATGTTGTTTTTACTTTGTTGATGTTTTTATTGATTCTCATTTGATTCAACACAACGTAAACAAAGGCTCAGTTTTCTTACCACATGAAGCTGTTTACATGTTTTTTCCTGTTTGACATGAAAAGGCATCAATCTCTGTAGTGATGTATTATATCTAACAATGCAATTAGGGATGAAACAGTTTGTAAAAATAATCAAAGGAGATTATTTTTGCAATTTATTGTGCATTTTTTTAAAGGATACGTGTGTTGACAAACAAACACAAGCAGTTAATCACTTTTCTATAAAAAAGAGCACAATATTAGATAAATATAACAAATATTTTAGCATTTAGCTCTGTTTTTAAGCCATAAACTAAAATTACTTTTGAATTAATAACTGTCCAGTTTGATCCAATTGGGAAGCAAAGAATTAGATTTTTGAAATAAACTGTTTAAGCACTGGTTATCTTATTTCAAATTTGGATTATGATGAGACAAATTGATAAGATTATTACATTAATTTAATAAAAAAGGAGACTTAAAACAAAAATATCAGGCCTCTGAATAGTTTCTTCTTTTCCATGCGCTCAACATTTTTGCATTTGAGTCACTTTTCACTAAAATTTTGCAGCTTTTGGACCATTTTTTGCTTCTTTTTCCCCCTTTAACTTGTGTTTATTTCTACATCTTGCTGTTTTTTTCCACTTTTCTCCACAGAGGAAGTTTTTAACAGTGTGTCTCGTTGGTGTAAAAACTGTATCTGATATTCTGACACATTTAAAGTAATATTAGTCTGTCTGACATTAAAATATTACAGCAGGTCCTGTTAGGTTTTAATCTAATTTGCGTTGAATTACCCGAATTAAACGCAGTATAAAGCTGTCGTGTGTGTATCGCTGTGTTTATCTGCTCATCACTGACAGTAACAAACACAGAGCTGAGGCCTCAGGCGCAAAAACAAAGTCACACACATCCAGAAAAAACAGCGGCTTAACTCAGAGAGGTGCTGGGCCGCGGCACACACACAGTATTGATGTTGCGTAATGACGGACAAACGTGTGTGTGTGTGTGTGTGAGTGTGTGTTTCTGGACTCCTGTCTCCAGTTGCATCCTTGAGCATTTGTTACCTTCACGGTTTTTCTGTCCCACAATTCCAGGAATGTCCCGTGAATAAGAAGCGACCTGTGTAATCTGATTTGTAGCTGCTCGCTTTGAGCTGCGTCCTTGTAAATCAGGGTCACATAAAAGAAAATAAAGCACCAAGGATGGATCATTCCTTCACTCCACCACAGAGAGTTTACACTTATCAGCCACTGTCCTCGCTCTACAAGGCTTAGTGTCCCCCCCGCCCACCACCACCACCACCATCAGGGCTTTTTTTTCATCCCCCAGCTTTCAGCTTTCCTGTATTTAGGTCTTAAAACAAGGACACTGATTTCTGGTCCCACGCCACGGGTTTCAAACGGGCCCTAAGCGGACGTAAGAGCTCTTCTCCAGCTAAAGTCGACAACGATAATCAGCCAACGACCCTAAAACTAAAAACAAAAAAATCAATTTGCCGGAGCCCTCCCACCTTTCAAAGCTGTTAAGATAAGTCGTCGTCCTTCAGGACCACGGAGCAGTGACCTAAATCACAGCACAATCTACTGACGAGGTTGTGTGAGACTAAAAAGGCCACTTAAGGATGCGACGGGTGTGTGTGTGTGTGTGTGTACATGTGTGTGTGCGTTGTAATCACCCCAATCAAGACTTACAGTGAGGTTAAGCCTGGACCCCCCCATGATAATCCTTCACAGCAGTTTTGATCAGCATATGTTGTTGCTGCAATCACATGCAAATGAAAACACCACAGCGACGTGTTCGAACTGAGGCGTAAAAAAACTCAGAAACACGAGGATGTTTAAGGACAAAATGTTGAAAACAAACCCAAAAAGAATCAGTGGCTGTTTTTCCAAACATTCTACTGATTCGGCAGAAAGTCAGTTTGTAGTAACAGTTTGTGAAGACTTGTGAGGAAACTTAAACTTCCAGGATGTTTCCACTGATCTGGGAAATCAGTCTACTTGTTTCCCACAATGCACAGCGCTACCGATGAGGCCTCTGCTTCCCATAAACCTTTGCTCCCGACTGTCGTGATGAACCAAAGCATGTGTTAGTTTCTGTTTTGGTTTGGTTTTTAATTCTACTTTTCTTTGGTCAAGATCACTTTTTAATAGGGATCAATGATATATATCAGTGCATATCAGTTATCGACAGATATCAGTTTGTTATTGGCTGATATCGATTAATTAAATGTCAGAATTAGGCACGATGACTCCAGTGTGAAGAAAACACGCATGTGAACATATGAGGTTGTTTCCTCAAAGGTGAAATTGACCAAATTGTTCCTGGTTGTTGGTTTTGTTTTGACCGATTCAAGTTGAGCATTGAGTAATTAAGTATTTTCATTATTGTGCAAAGAAAATAACATGTAGAAAGTGTGATTGGAGCATGTACCATATCACTATTTTCTAATTACAAAACAGAAGGAAATTAAAGACCTCTGTCATTATCAGTTATTGGCTATATGAGTCGTAAGATATTGGTGTATCAGATATCAGCCAAAAATCCAATATCGTGCATCTACTTTTTAACACATACAACATTTTGCCCGCATTTTAGCCTTTAGCTTGTGTTTAAGCTTTTAACTCATGGTTCAACACTGAGCTTCTGTTCGAGTCTCAGTCTTATGTTTTTAGCCTTACGAATGTTTTTCAGCCTTTAGTTTGTGATTAAGTCTCTATTTCATGTTTTCACACTGCAAAAACTGAAATCTAACCAAGTCATTCTGTCTTATTTGTAGTAAAAATTGTCTTATTGTTCTTAATTTGAGCCACATTCACCAGACCAGGTCATAAAAAATGTCTTATTTCAAGTTTTTAAAGACAAAAATGAGGTGTAAATTGCTTGTAACAAGTCAAAAAAATCAGCCAATGGGATAAGACGAATTCACCCGGGAAGTTTCTTGAAATTAGAAAGATGTCTTAAAACAAGAATCTTTTATCTTATCCCATTGGCTGAATTTTTTTTTACTTGTTACAAGCAATTTACACCTCATTTTTGTCTTTAAAAAACTTGAAATAAGACATTTTTATGACCTTGTCTAGTAAATGTGGCTCAAATCAAGAATAGTAAGATAAATTTTACTAAAAATAAGACAGAATGACTTGATCAGATTTCAGTTTTTGCAGTGCAGACTTAAGTTTGTTTTTGATTCTCTATCTCATGTTTTTAGCCTTTATATCATATTTTGCCCTGATCTTCTATTTTTGCCATTAGCTCATGTTTTAGGGGTTCTACCGAATTTACTAACAGCGTTTGCGTCGTGCATTGTGGCGAACAGAATGTCAGGTATGGAGTTTTCACGGATTAGTCGAAACATCTGGGGACTTTTAGTTTACTGCAGATCTCACAAGTTTTCACAAACTGATGACTACGAACCATTAAATCAGTGGGAGCCCTCGTTACCTGAACTTCTCTGGGGGCCATGATCACATGTTACCACAAGATTTGGGAAAATAATGAAGCAGAAATCAACTAAACCAACCCTGGCTGAAGTTTTGTGATTCAAAAGTAGTGAAATTGAATTGGTGGACCCCAAGGAAATCAGCTGACGACCCTTATTCAGGTCAAGGACCCACAGGTTGAGAATTGTTGGTTGTGGTTCTGACCCTGGGTGGGGGCCTCCTGCTGGGCCTGGTGTGTTGTCACAAACAGGTGTGTGTCTAAGGGGGGGGTGTACTCACCGTTGAGCCCGTTGGGGATGCTCCTGTGATGATGCGGTGCAGACAGGTCATCCATGGACCTCCTCATGGGGGGGCCCAGCTTCCCGCCCTGCTCCGCGCCGCTTTTGTGTATGTGGTTGTGGTTGTGGTTGTGGTGGTCCGGACTCCCCGCGCTCCCCGTGCTGGACGTGCTGCTCCCGTCCCCCACGTCCCTGACCGTCCCCGAGCCCCCGTTCAGGTTGGTGAGGCTGGACTGACTGTCTATGGAGCTCCTGGACCCGGCTCCGTTCCTCTCCTCGTCCAGCATGAGGATGATCTCCTTCAGCTCAGAGTTCTCCCTCAGTACGGTGTCCTGGTTGGCCTCCAGCTCCTTCAGCTTCATCATGTAGGTCCCCACCTCCTTCCACATGGCGCTGGCGGTGTAGCGGCCGAAGCGCTGCCACTCTCGGGACAGTTTCTTGCCCTTCTGCCGGTCATCGTCCAGGAAGCAGCAGAGCTCCCTCAGCTCGTGGTTGTCGTCCTGCAGCTTCTGGTTGATCTCCTTCAGGCTGCGGATCTCGTGCAGGTGCAGCTGCAGCCTC
>RPOG01005136.1:0-18578 GCA_008086565.1 Thalassoma bifasciatum | reverse complement strand
AAAGTAGGTTATGAATGTACTTTGACTGGTCTCAATGCTAGAAATCTGGGTTTAAACCTATTTAAAACAGTCTAAAGTAGGTTAGAAATGTATTTTGAGTGGTCTCAATGCTAGGAATCTGGGGTTAAACCTATTTAAAACAGTCGAAAGTAGGTTATGAATGTACTTTGACTGGTCTCAATGCTAGAAATCTGGGTTTAAACCTATTTAAAACAGTCTAAAGTGGGTTACGAATGTACTTTGACTGGTCTCAATGCTAGAAATCTGAGTTTATACTGACTTTACACAGTCCAAAGTAGGTTATGAATGTACTTTGACTGGTCTCAATGCTAGAAATCTGAGTTTAAACCTATTTTAAATGGTCTGAAGTAGGTTATGAATGTACTCTGACTGGTCTAAATGCTAGAAATCTGGGTTAAAACCGACATTAAAAAGTCTAAATTAAGTTATGAATGTACTTTGACTGGTCTCAATGCTAGAAATTTGGGTTTAAACCAATTTTAAACAGTCTAAAGTAGGTTTTAAATGTACTTTGACTGGTCTCAATGCCAGAAATCTGAGTTTAAACCAATTTTAAACAGTCTAAAGAAGGTTGTGAATGTACTTTGACTGGTCTCAATGCTAGAAATCTGAGTTTAAACCTATTATTTACAGTCAAAAGTAGGTTATGAATGTACTTTGACTGGTCTCAATGCTAGAAATCTGGGTTTAAACCTATTTAAAACAGTCTGAAGTAGGTTATGAATGTACTTTGACTGGTCTCAATGCTAGAAATCTGGGTTTAAACCATTTTTAAACATTTTCTAAGATAGGTTATGAATGCACTTTGACTGGTCTTAATGCTAGAAATCTGGGTTTAAACTGACTTTAAACAGTCTAAAGTAGGTTATGAATGTACTTTGACTGGTCTCAATGCTAGAAATCTGGGTTGAAACTGACTTTAAACAGTCTAAAGTAGGTTATGAATGTACTTTGACTGGTCTCAATGCTAGAAATCTGGGTTAAAACCGACATTAAAAAGTCTAAAGTAGGTTATGAATGTACTTTGACTGGTCTCAATGCTAGAAAAAGGGGTTTAAACCTATTTTTCACAGTCAAAAGTAGGTAATGAATGTACTTTGACTGGTCTCAATGCCAGAAATCTGAGTTAAAACCAATTTTAAACAGTCTAAAGAAGGTTATGAATGTACTTTGACTGGTCTCAATGCCAGAAATCTGGATTTAAACTGACTTTAAACAGTTTATAGTAGGTTATGAATGTACTTTGACTGGTCTCAATGCTAGAAATCTGGATTTAAACTGACTTTAAACAGTCTAAAGTAGGTTTTGAATGTACTTTGACTGGTCTCAATGCTAGAAATCTGGGTTTAAACCAATTATTTACAGTCTAAAGTAGGTTATGAATGTACTTTGACTGGTCTTAATGCTAGAAATCTGGGTTAAAACTGACTTTAAACAGTCAAAAGTAGGTTATGAATGTACTTTGACTGTTCTTTATGCTAAAAAATCTAGGTTTAACTGCATTTAACAGTCTAAAGTAGGTTATGAATGTACTTTGACCTGTCTCAATGCTATAAATCTGAGTTTAAACCTATTTACAAACAGTCTAAAGTAGGTTAAGAATGTACTTTGAGTGGTCTCAATGCTAGAAATCAAGGTTAAATCCGACTTTAAAAGTCTTAAGTAGGTTATGAATGTACTTTGACTGGTCTCAATGCTAGAAATCTGAGTTAAAACCAATTTTAAACAGTCTTAAGAAGGTTATGAATGTACTTTGACTGGTCTCAATGCCAGAAATCTGGATTTAAACTGACTTTAAACAGTTTAAAGTAGGCTATGAATGTACTTTGACTGGTCTTAATGCTAGAAATCTGGGTTTAAACTGACTTTATACAGTCTAAAGTAGGTTTTGAATGTACTTTGACTGGTCTCAATGCTAGAAATCTGGGTTTAAACCAAATATTTTCAGTCTAAATTAGGTTATGAATGTACTTTGGCTGGTCTTAATGCTAGAAATCTGGGTTTAAACTGACTTTAAACAGTCTAAAGTAGGTTATGAATGTACTTTGACTGGTCTCAATGCTAGAAATCTTGGATTAAACCAATTTTGAACAGTCTAAAGAAGGTTATGAATGTACTTTGACTGTTCTTTATGCTAAAAAATCTAGGTTTAACTGCATTTAAAAGTCTAAAGTAGGTTATGAATGTACTTTAACTGGTCTCAATGCTAGAAATCTGAGTTTAAACTGACTTTACACAGTCCAAAGTGGGTAATGAATGTACTTTGACTGGTCTCAATGCTAGAAATCTGAGTTAAAACTGACTTCAAACAGTCTAAAGTAGGTAATGAATGTACTTTGACTGGTCTCAATGTTAGAAATCTGGGTTAAATCCGACTTTAAAAGTCTTAAGTAAGTTATGAATGTACTTTGACTGGTCTCAATGCTAGAAATCTGTGCTTTATCCAATTTTAAACATTTTCTTATATAGGTTATGAATGTACTTTAACTGGTCTTAATGCTAGAAATCTGGGTTTAAACCAATTTTAAACAATCTTAAGAAGGTTATAAATGTAATTTCAGTGGTCTCAATGCTAGAAATCTGGGTTTAAACTGACTTTAAACAGTCTAAAGTAGGTTTTGAATGTACTTTGACTGGTCTCAATGCTAGAAATCTGGGTTGAAACTGAATTTTAACAGTCTTAAGTGGGTTATGAATGTACTTTGACTGGTCTCAATGCTAGAAATCTGGGTTAAAACCGACATTAAAAAGTCTAAAGTAGGTTATGAATGTACTTTGACTGGTCTCAATGCTAGATATCTGGGTTTAAACCTATTTAAAACAGTCTGAAGTAGGTTATGAATGTACTTTGACTGGTCTCAATGCTAGAAATCTGAGTTTAAACCTATTTAAAACAGTCGAAAGTAGGTTATGAATGTACTTTGACTGGTCTCAATGCTAGAAATCTGGGTTTAAACCTATTTAAAACAGTCTTAAGTGGGTTATGAATGT
Source organism: Thalassoma bifasciatum (assembly GCA_008086565.1). Lineage (NCBI taxonomy): Eukaryota > Metazoa > Chordata > Actinopteri > Labriformes > Labridae > Thalassoma > Thalassoma bifasciatum. Next base: position 15,566 of record RPOG01005136.1, on the reverse strand, counting down.
ACTTTGACTGGTCTCATTGCTAGAAATCTGAGTTTAAACTGACTTTACACAGTCCAAAGTAGGTTATGAATGTACTTTGACTGGTCTCAAANTTTAAACAGTCTAAAGTAGGTTATGAATGTACTTTGACTGGTCTCAATGCTAGAAATCTGAGTTTAAACCTATTTAAAACAGTCGAAAGTAGGTTATGAATGTACTTTGACTGGTCTCAATACTAGAAATAGGGGTTTAAACCTATTTAAAACAGTCAAAAGTAGGTTATGAATGTACTTTGACTGGTCTCAATGCCAGAAATCTGAGTTTAAACCAATTTTAAACATTCTAAAGTGGGTTATGATTGTACTTTGACTGGTCTCAATGCCAGAAATCTGAGTTTAAACCAATTTTAAACATTCCAAAGTGGGTTATGATTGTACTTTGAATGGTCTCAATGCTAGATATCTGAGTTTAAACCAATTTTAAACAGTCTAAAGAAGTTTATGAATGTACTTTGACTGGTCTCAATGCCAGAAATCTGGATTTAGACTGACTTTAAACAGTTTAAAGTAGGTTATGAATGTACTTTGACTGGTCTCAATGCTAGAAATCTGGGTTTAAACTGACTTTAAACAGTCTAAAGTAGGTTTTGAATGTACTTTGACTGGTCTCAATGCTAGAAATCTGGGTTTGAACCAATTATTTACAGTCTAAAGTAGGTTATGAATGTACTTTGACTGGTCTCAATGCTAGAAATAGGGGTTTAAACTGACTTTAAACAGTCTCAAGTAGGTTATGAATGTACTTTGACTGGTCTCAATGCTAGAAATCTTGGATTAAACCAATTTTAAACAGTCTAAAGAAGGTAATGTATGTACTTTGACTGTTCTTTATGCTAAAAAATCTAGGTTTAACTGCATTTAAAAGTCTAAAGTGGGTAATGAATGTACTTTGACTGGTCTCAAAACTAGAAATCATAGTTAAAACTGACTTCAAACAGTCTAAAGTAGGTTATGAATGTACTTTGACTGGTCTCAATGCTAGAAATCTGAGTTTAAACCTATTGAAAAAAAGTCTAAAGTAGGTTATGAATGTACTTTGAGTGGTCTCAATGCTAGAAATCTGGGTTAAATCCGACTTTAAAAGTCTTAAAAAAGTAATGAATGTACTTCAACTGGTCTTAATGCTAGAAATCTGGGTTTAAACTGACTTTAAACAGTCTAAAGTAGGTTATGAATGTACTTTGACTGGTCTCAATGCTAGAAATCTGGATTTAAACCTATTTAAAACAGTCTGGAGTAGGTTATGAATGTACTTTGACTGGTCTCAAAGCTAGAAATCTGGGTTTAAACCTATTTCAAACAGTCAAAAGTAGGTGATGAATGTACTTTGACTGGTCTCAATGCTAGAAATCTGGGTTTAAACCAATTTTAAACAGTCTAAAGAAGGTTATGAATGTACTTTGACTGGTCTCAATGCTAGAAATCTGAGTTTAAACCTATTTAAAACAGTCGAAAGTAGGTTATGAATGTACTTTGACTGGTCTCAATACTAGAAATAGGGGTTTAAACCTATTTAAAACAGTCAAAAGTAGGTTATGAATGTACTTTGACTGGTCTCAATGCCAGAAATCTGAGTTTAAACCAATTTTAAACATTCTAAAGTGGGTTATGATTGTACTTTGACTAGTCTCAATGCTAGAAATCTGAGTTTAAACCAATTTTAAACAGTCTAAAGAAGGTTATGAATGTACTTTGACTGGTCTCAATGCCAGAAATCTGGATTTAGACTGACTTTAAACAGTTTAAAGTAGGTTATGAATGTACTTTGACTGGTCTCAATGCTAGAAATCTGGGTTTAAACTGACTTTAAACAGTCTAAAGTAGGTTTTGAATGCACTTTGACTGGTCTCAATGCTAGAAATCTGGGTTTAAACCAATAATTACAGTCTAAAGTAGGTTATGAATGTACTTTGACTGGTCTTAATGCTAGAAATAGGGATTTAAACTGACTTTAAACAGTCTCAAGTAGGTAATGAATGTACTTTGACTGGTCTCAATGCTAGAAATCTTGGATTAAACCAATTTTGAACAGTCTAAAGAAGGTAATGTATGTACTTTGACTGTTCTTTATGCTAAAAAATCTAGGTTTTACTGCATTTAAACAGTCTAAAGTAGGTGATGAATGTACTTTGCCTGGTCTCAATGCTAGAAATCTAAGTATAATCTTACTTTACACAGTCCAAAGTGGGTTATGAATGTACTTTGACTGGTCTCAAAACTAGAAATCTGAGTTAAAACTGACTTTAAACAGTCTAAAGTAGGTTATGAATGTTCTTTGACTGGTCTCAATGCTAGAAATCTGGGTTGAAACCGACTTTAAACAGTCTAAAGTAGGTTATGAATGTACTTTGACTGGTCTCAATGCTAGAAATCTGAGTTTAAACCTGTATTTACAGTCTAAAGTAGGTTATGAATGTTCTTTGACTGGTCTCAATGCTAGAAATCTGGGTTTAAACCTATTTAAAACAGTCTGGAGTAGGTTATGAATGTACTTTGACTGGTCTCAATGCTAGAAATCTGAGTTTAAACCTATTTAAAACAGTCGAAAGTAGGTTATGAATGTACTTTGACTGGTCTCAATGCTAGAAATCTTGATTTAAACCTATTTAAAACAGTCTAAAGTGGGTTATGAATGTACTTTGACTGGTCTCATTGCTAGAAATCTGAGTTTAAACTGACTTTACACAGTCCAAAGTAGGTTATGAATGTACTTTGACTGGTCTCAAAGCTAGAAATAGGGGTTTAAACCTATTTCAAACAGTCAAAAGTAGGTTATGAATGTACTTTGACTGGTCTCAATGCTAGAAATCTGGATTTAAACCTATTTAAAACAGTCTAAAGTGGGTTATGAATGTACTTTGACTGGTCTCAAAGCTAGAAATAGGGGTTTAAACCTATTTCAAACAGTCAAAAGTAGGTTATGAATGTACTTTGACTGGTCTCAATGCTAGAAATCTTGATTTAAACCTATTTAAAACAGTCTAAAGTGGGTTATGAATGTACTTTGACTGGTCTCATTGCTAGAAATCTGGATTTATACCTATTTAAAACAGTCTGAAGTAGGTTATGAATGTACTTTGACTGGTCTCAAAGCTAGAATTAGGGGTTTAAACCTATTTTAAATAGTCAAAAGTAGGTTATGAATGTACTTTGACTGGTCTCAATGCTAGAAATCTGAGTTTCGACCTGTATTCACAGTTAAAAGTAGGTTATGAATGTACTTTTACTGGTCTTAATGCTAGAAATAGGGGTTTAAACCTATTTAAAACAGTCTAATGAAGGTTATGAATGTACTTTGACTGGTCTCAAAGCTAGAAATAGGGGTTTAAACCTATTTCAAACAGTCAAAAGTAGGTTATGAATGTACTTTGACTGGTCTCAATGCTAGAAATCTGGATTTAAACCTATTTAAAACAGTCTAAAGTGGGTTATGAATGTACTTTGACTGGTCTCAATGCTAGAAATCTGAGTTTAAACTGACTTTACACAGTCCAAAGTAGGTTATGAATGTACTTTGACTGGTCTCAAAGCTAGAAATAGGGGTTTAAACCTATTTCAAACGGTCAAAAGTAGGTTATGAATGTACTTTGACAGGTCTCAATGCTAGAAATCTGAGTTTAAACCTATTTTAAATGGTCTAAAGTAGGTTATGAATGTACTCTGACTGGTCTCAATGCTAGAAATCTGTGCTTTATCCAATTTTAAACATTTTCTTATATAGGTTATGAATGTACTTTAACTGGTCTCAATGCTAGAAATCTGGGTTAAAACCGACATTAAAAAGTCTAAAGTAAGTTATGAATGTACTTTGACTGGTCTCAATGTTAGAAATCTGGGTTCAAACCGACATTAAAAAGTCTAATGAAGGTTATGAATGTACTTTGACTGGTCTCAATGCTAGAAATCTGGGTTTAAACCTATTATTTACAGTCAAAAGTAGGCTATGAATGTACTTTGACTGGTCTCAATGCCAGAAATCTGAGTTTAAACCGATTTTAAACATTCTAAAGTGGGTTATGATTGTACTTTGACTGGTCTCAATGCTAGAAATCTGAGTTTAAACCAATTTTNTAGGTTATGAATGTACTTTGACTGGTCTCAATGCTAGAAATCTGAGTATAAACCAATTATTTACAGTCTAAAGTAGGTTATGAATGTACTTTGAGTGGTCTCAATGCTAGAAATCTGGGTTAAATCCGACTTTAAAAGTCTTAAGTAAGTAATGAATGTACTTTGACTGGTCTCAATGCTAGAAATCTGTGCTTTATCCAATTTTAAACATTTTCTTATATAGGTTATGAATGTACTTTGACTGGTCTCAATGCTAGAAATCTGAGTATAAACCAATTATTTACAGTCTAAAGTAGGTTATGAATGTACTTTGAGTGGTCTCAATGCTAGAAATCTGGGTTAAATCCGACTTTATAAGTCTTAAGTAAGTTATGAATGTACTTTGACTGGTCTCAATGGTAGAAATCTGTGCTTTATCCAATTTTAAACATTTTCTTATATAGGTTATGAATGTACTTTAACTGGTCTCAATGCTAGAAATCTCGGTTTAAAACTATTTTTCACAGTCTAAAGTAGGTTATGAATGTACTTTGACTGGTCTCAATGCTAGAAATCTGGGTTTAAACCTATTTTTAACAGTCAAAAGTAGGCTATGAATGTACTTTAACTGGTCTCAATGCCAGAAATCTGAGTTTAAACCGATTTTAAACATTCTAAAGTGGGTTATGATTGTACTTTGACTGGTCTCAATGCTAGAAATCTGAGATTAAACCAATTTTAAACAGTCTAAAGAAGGTTATGAATGTACTTTGACTGGTCTCAATGCCAGAAATCTGGATTTAAACTGACTTTGAACAGTTTAAAGTAGGTTATGAATGTACTTTGACTGGTCTCAATGCTAGAAATCTGGGTTTAAACTGACTTTAAACAGTCTAAAGTAGGTTTTGAATGTACTTTGACTGGTCTCAATGCTAGAAATCTGGGTTTAAACCAATTATTTACAGTCTAAAGTAGGTGTACTTACATGAAACTGACCAGAGTTACGATCTTTAGACACGAAATAGGTTAAAATTTGTAAAAGAATGTATCCAATACTTACATGAAATTGACGAGAATTACGATCTTTAGACCCAAATTTGGATAAATTTAACCAGATTTCATCCAATACTTACATGAGACTGACCAGAGTTACGATCTTTAGACCCAATTTTGGCTGATTAAAAAGTCTAAAGTAAGTTATGAATGTACTTTGACTGGTCTCAATGCTAGAAATCTGAGTTTAAACCTATTTAAAACAGTCGAAAGTAGGTTATGAATGTACTTTGACTGGTCTCAATGCTAGAAATCTGGATTTAAACCTATTTAAAACGGTCTAAAGTGGGTTATGAATGTACTTTGACTGGTCTCAATGCTAGAAATCTGGGTTTAAACCAATTATTTACAGTCTAAAGTAGGTTTACTTACATGAAACTGACCAGAATTACGATCTGTATCCCAAATTTGACTGAAATTTGTCAGATTTCATCCAAAACTTACATGAAACTGACCAGAGTTACGATCTTTAGACCCAAATTTGGTTAATAAATGTCAGATTTCATCCAATACTTACATGAAACTGACCAGAGTTACGATCTTTAGACACGAAATAGGTTAAAAAAACATTTTCTTATATAGGTTATGAATGTACTTTAACTGCTCTTAATGCTAGAAATCTGGGTTTAAACCTATTTAAAATGGTCTAAAGTAGGTTATGAATGTACTCTGACTGGTCTCAATGCTAGAAATCTGAGTTTAAACCTATTTAAAATGGTCTAAAGTACGTTATGAATGTACTTACTGACCAGAGTTACGATCTTTAGACCCAATTTTGGCTGTAATTTTTCAGATTTCATTCAATACTTACATGAAACTGACCAGAGTTACGATCTTTAGACCCAAATTTGGATAAATTTTGTCAGTTTTCATCCTTTACTTACATGAAACTGACCAGAGTTATGATCTTTTTCCCCAAATTTGGTTAAAATTTGTCAAATTCCATCCAATATTTACATGAAACTGTGGTCTCAATGCTAGAAATCTGGGTTTAAACTGACTTTAAACAGTCTAAAGTAGGTTATGAATGTACTTTGACTGGTCTCAATGCTAGAAATCTGGGTTGAAACTGACTTTAAACAGTTTAAAGTAGGTTATGAATGTACTTTGACTGGTCTCAATGCTAGAAATCTGAGTTTCGACCTGTATTTACAGTCAAATGTAGGTTATGAATGTACTTTGACTGGTCTCAATGCTAGAAATCTGATTTTAAACCAATTTTAAACAGTCGAAAGTAGGTTATGAATGTACTTTGACTGGTCTCAATGCTAGAAATCTTGATTTAAACCTATTTAAAACAGTCTAAAGTGGGTTATGAATATACTTTGACTGGTCTCATTGCTAGAAATCTGAGTTTAAACTGACTTTACACAGTCCAAAGTAGGTTATGAATGTACTTTGACTGGTCTCAAAGCTAGAAATAGGGGTTTAAACCTATTTCAAACGGTCAAAAGTAGGTTATGAATGTACTTTGACTGGTCTCAATGCTAGAAATCTGAGTTTAAACCTATTTTAAATGGTCTAAAGTAGGTTATGAATGTACTCTGACTGGTCTCAATGCTAGAAATCTGTGCTTTATCCAATTTTAAACATTTTCTTTTATAGGTTTTGAATGTACATTAACTGGTATTAATGCTAGAAATCTGGATTAAAACCGACATTAAAAAGTCTAAAGTAAGTTATGAATGTACTTTGACTGGTCTCAATGCTAGAAATCTGGGTTTAAACCTATTTAAAACAGTCAAAAGTAGGAAATGAATGTACTTTGACTGGTCTCAATGCCAGAAATCTGAGTTTAAACTGATTTTAAACATTCTAAAGTGGGTTATGATTGTACTTTGACTGGTCTCAATGCTAGAAATCTGAGTTTAAACCAATTTTAAACAGTCTAAAGAAGGTTATGAATGTACTTTGACTGGTCTCAATGCCAGAAATCTGGATTTAAACTGACTTTGAACAGTTTAAAGTAGGTTATGAATGTACTTTGACTGGTCTCAATGCTAGAAAAAGGGGTTTAAACTGACTTTAAACAGTCTAAAGTAGGTTTTGAATGTACTTTGACTGGTCTCAATGCTAGAAATCTGGATTTAAACCAATTATTTACAGTCTAAAGTAGGTTATGAATGTACTTTGACTGGTCTTAATGCTAGAAATAGGGTTTAAACTGACTTTAAACAGTCTAAAGTAGGTTTTGAATGTACTTTGACTGGTCTCAATGCTAGAAATCTGGATTTAAACCAATTATTTACAGTCTAAAGTAGGTTATAAATGTACTTTGACTGGTCTCAATGCTAGAAATCTGTGCTTTATCCAGTTTTAAACATTTTCTTATATAGGTTATGAATGTACTTCAATTGGTCTTAATGCTAGAAATCTGGGTTTAAACCTATTTAAAATGGTCTAAAGTAGGTAATGAATGCACTCTGACTGGTCTCAATGCTAGAAATCTGGGTTAAAACCGACATTAAAAAGTCTAAAGTAAGTTATGAATGTACTTTGACTGGTCTCAATGCTAGAAATCTGGGTTTAAACCTATTTAAAACAATCAAAAGTAGGTTATGAATGTACTTTGACTGGTCTCAATGCTAGACAAAGGGGTTTAAACCAATTTTAAACAGTTTAAAGTAGGTTATAAATGTACGTTGAGTGGTCTCAATGCTAGAAATCTGGGTTTAAACTGACTTTAAACAGTCTAAAGTAGGTTATGAATGTACTTTGACTGGTCTCAATGCTAGAAATCTGGGTTTAAACCAATTATTTACAGTCTAAAGTAGGTTATGAATGTACTTTGACTGGTCTCAATGCTAGAAATCTGAGTTAAATCCGACTTTAAAAGTCTTAAGTAAGTAATGAATGTACTTTGACTGGTCTCAATGCTAAAAATCTGTGCTTTATCCAATTTTAAACATTTTCTTATATAGGTTATGAATGTACTTTGACTGGTCTCAATGCTAGAAATCTGGATTTAAACCAATTTAAAATGGTCTAAAGTAGGTTATGAATGTACTTTGACTGGTCTCAATGCTAGAAATCTGGGTTTAGACCTATTTAAAACAGTCTGAAGTAGGTTATGAATGTACTTTGACTGGTCTCAATGCTAGAAATCTGGATTTAAACCTATTTAAAACAGTCTAAAGTGGGTTATGAATGTACTTTGACTGGTCTCATTGCTAGAAATCTGAGTTTAAACTGACTTTACACAGTCCAAAGTAGGTTATGAATGTACTTTGACTGGTCTTAAAGCTAGAAATAGGGGTTTAAACCTATTTCAAACGGTCAAAAGTAGGTTATGAATGTACTCTGACTGGTCTCAATGCTAGAAATCTGTGCTTTATCCAATTTTAAACATTTTCTTATATAGGTTATGAATGTACTTTAACTGGTCTCAATGCTAGAAATCTGGGTTAAAACCGACATTAAAAAGTCTAATGAAGGTTATGAATGTACTTTGACTGGTCTCAATGCTAGAAATCTGGGTTTAAACCTATTTTTAACAGTCAAAACTAGGCTATGAATGTACTTTGACTGGTCTCAATGCCAGAAATCTGAGTTTAAACCGATTTTAAACATTCTAAAGTGGGTTATGATTGTACTTTGACTGGTCTCAATGCTAGAAATCTGAGTTTAAACCAATTTTAAACAGTCTAAAGAAGGTTATGAATGTACTTTGACCGGTGTCAATGCCAGAAATCTGGATTTAAACTGACTTTGAACAGTTTAAAGTAGGTTATGAATGTACTTTGACTGGTCTCAATGCTAGAAATCTGGGTTTAGACTGACTTTAAACAGTCTAAAGTAGGTTTTGAATGTACTTTGACTGGTCTCAATGCTAGAAATCTGGGTTTAAACCAATTATTTACAGTCTAAAGTAGGTTATGAATGTACTTTGACTGGTCTTAATGCTAGACATAGGGTTTAAACTGATTTTAAACAGTCTAAAGTAGGTTATGAATGTACTTTGACTGGTCTTAATGCTAGACATAGGGTTTAAACCTATTTTTCACAGTCTAAAGTAGGTTATGAATGTACTTTGACTGGTCTCAATGCCAGAAATCTGGATTTTAACTGACTTTGAACAGTTTAAAGTAGGTTATGAATGTACTTTGACTGGTCTCAATGCTAGAAATCTGGGTTTAAACTGACTTTAAACAGTATAAAGTAGGTTTTGAATGTACTTTGACTGGTCTCAATGCTAGAAATCTGGGTTTAAACCAATTATTTACAGTCTAAAGTAGGTTATGAATGTACATTGACTGGTCTTAATGCTAGACATAGGGTTTAAACTGACTTTACACAGTCCAAAGTAGGTTATGAATGTACTTTGACTGGTCTCAAAGCTAGAAATAGGGGTTTAAACCTATTTCAAACGGTCAAAAGAAGGTTATGAATGTACTTTGACTGGTCTCAATGCCAGAAATCTGGATTTTAACTGACTTTGAACAGTTTAAAGTAGGTTATGAATGTACTTTGACTGGTCTCAATGCTAGAAATCTGGGTTTAAACTGACTTTAAACAGTATAAAGTAGGTTTTGAATGTACTTTGACTGGTCTCAATGCTAGAAATCTGGGTTTAAACCAATTATTTACAGTCTAAAGTAGGTTATGAATGTACTTTGACTGGTCTTAATGCTAGACATAGGGTTTAAACTGATTTTAAACAGTCTAAAGTAGGTTATGAATGTACTTTGACTGGTCTTAATGCTAGACATAGGGTTTAAACCTATTTTTCACAGTCTAAAGTAGGTTATGAATGTACTTTGACTGGTCTCAATGCTAGAAATCTGGGTTTAAACCTATTTAAAACAGTCTGAAGTAGGTTATGAATGTACTTTGACTGGTCTCAATGCTAGAAATCTGATTTTAAACCTATTTAAAACAGTCGAAAGTAGGTTATGAATGTACTTTGACTGGTCTCAATGCTAGAAATCTGGATTTAAACCTATTTAAAACAGTCTAAAGTGGGTTATGAATGTACTTTGACTGGTCTCTTTGCTAGAAATCTGAGTTTAAACTGACAATACACAGTCCAAAGTAGGTTATGAATGTACTTTGACTGGTCTCAAAGCTAGAAATAGGGGTTTACACCTATTTCAAACGGTCAAAAGTAGGTTATGAATGTACTTTGACTGGTCTCAATGCTAGAAATCTGAGTTTAAACCTATTTTAAATGGTCTAAAGTAGGTTATGAATGTACTCTGACTGGTCTCAATGCTAGAAATCTGTGCTTTATCCAATTTTAAACATTTTCTTATATAGGTTATGAATGTACTTTCACTGGTCTTAATGCTAGAAATCTGGGTTTAAACCTATTTAAAATGGTCTAAAGTAGGTTATGAATGTACTCTGACTGGTCTCAATGCTAGAAATCTGGGTTAAAACCGACATTAAAACAGTCAAAAGTAGGAAATGATTGTACTTTGACTGGTCTCAGTGCTAGACAAAGGGGTTTGAACCAATTTTAAACAGTTTAAAGTAGGTTATTTACTTTCATTTAAACCGGTCTCAATGCTAGAAATCTGGGTTTAAACTGACTTTAAACAGTCTAAAGTAGGTTATGAATGTACTTTGACTGGTCTCAATGCTAGAAATCTGGGTTTAAACCAATTATTTACAGTCTAAAGTAGGTTATGAATGTACTTTGACTGGTCTCAATGCTAGAAATCTGAGTTTAAACCTATTGAAAAACAGTCTAAAGTAGGTTATGAATGTACTTTGACTGGTCTCAATGCTAGAAATCTGAGTTAAATCCGACTTTAACAGTCTAAAGTAAGTAATGAATGTACTTTGACTGGTCTCAATGCTAGAAATCTGTGCTTTATCCAATTTTAAACATTTTCTTATATAGGTTATGCATGTACTTTAACTGGTCTTAATGCTAGAAATCATGGTTTAAACCTATTTTTCACAGTCTAAAGTAGGTTATGAATGTACTTTGACTGGTCTCAATGCTAGAAATCTGGGTTTAAACCTATTTTTCACAGTCTAAAGAAGGTTCTGAATGCACTTTGACTGTTCTTTTTGCTAAAAAATCTAGGTCTATCTGCATTTAAAAGTCTAATGTAGGTTATGAATGTACTTTGACTGGTCTCAATGCTAGAAATCTGAGTTTAAACCAATTTTAAACATTCAAAAGTGGGTTATGAATGTACTTTGACTGGTCTCAATGCTAGAAATCTGAGTTTAAACCAATTCTAAACAGTCTAAAGAAGGTTATGAATGTACTTTGACTGGTCTCAATGCCAGAAATCTGGATTTAAACTGACTTTGAAAAGTTTAAAGTAGGTTATGAATGTACTTTGACTGGTCTCAATGCTAGAAATCTGGGTTTGAACTGACTTTTAACAGTCTAAAGTAGGTTTTGAATGTACTTTGACTGGTCTCATTGCTAGAAATCTGGGTTTAAACCAATTATTTACAGTCTAAAGTAGGTTATGAATGTACTTTGACTGGTCTTAATGCTAGACATAGGGTTTAAACTGACTTTAAACAGTTTAAAGTAGGTTTTGAATGTACTTTGACTGGTCTCAATGCTAGAAATCTGGGTTTAAACCAATTATTTACAGTCAAAAGTAGGTTTTGAATGTACTTTGACTGGTCTCAATGCTAGAAATCTGGGTTTAAACCAATTATTTACAGTCAAAAGTAGGTTATGAATGTACTTTGACTGGTCTCAATGCTAGAAATCTGAGTTTAAACCTATTTAAAATGGTCTAAAGTAGGTTATGAATGTACTCTGACTGGTCTCAATGCTAGAAATCTGGGTTAAAACCGACATTGAAAAGTCTAAATTAAGTTGTGAATGTACTTTGACTGGTCTCAATGCTAGAAATCTGGGTTTAAACCTATTTTTATCAGTCAAAAGTAGGTTATGAATGTACTTTGACTGGTCTCAATGTCAGAAATCTGAGTTTAAACCAATTTTAAACATTCTAAAGTGGGTTATGATTGTACTTTGACTGGTCTCAATGCTAGAAATCTGAGTTTAAACCAATTTTAAACAGTCTAAAGAAGGTTATGAATGTACTTTGACTGGTCTCAATGCCAGAAATCTGGATTTAAACTGACTTTGAACAGTTTAAAGTAGGTCATGAATGTACTTTGACTGGTCTCAATGCTAGAAATCTGGATTTAAACCTATTTAAAACAGTCCAAAGAAGGTAATGAATGTACTTTGACTGGTATTTATGCTAGAAATCTGAGATTAAACTGACTTTACACAGTCCAAAGTAGGTTATGAATGTACTTTGACTGGTCTCAATGCTAGAAATCTGGGTTTAAAACTGACCCCAAACAGTTTGAAGTAGGTTCTGAATGTTCTTTGACTGGTCTCATTGCTAGAAATCTGAGTTTAAACTGACTTTACAAAGCCCAAAGAAGGTTATGAATGTACTTTGACTGGTCTCAATTCTAGAAATAGGGGTTTAAACCTATTTAAAACAGTCAAAAGAAGGTTATGAATGTACTTTGACTGGTCTCAATGCTAGAAATCTGAGTTTAAACCTATTTAAAATAGTCTAAAGTAAGTTATGAATGTACTTTGATTGGTCTTAATGCTAGAAATCTGGGTTTAAACCTATTTTTCACAGTCAAAAGTAGGTAATGATTGTACATTGACTGGTCTCATTGCCAGAAATCTGAGTTTATACCAATTTTAAACAGACTAAAGTGGGAAATGATTGTACTTTGACTGGTCTCAATGCTAGAAATCTGAGTTTAAACTGACTTAACACAGTCCAAAGTGGGTTATGAATGTACTTTGACTGGTCTCAATGCTAGAAATCTGAGTAAAAACTGACTTCAAACAGTCTAAAGTAGGTAATGAATGTACTTTGACTGGTCTCAATGCTATAAATCTGAGTTTAAACCTATTTAAAAACAGTCTAAATTAGGTTATGAATGCACTTTGACTGGTCTTCATGATAGATATCTGACCTTAAACTGACTTTACACAGTCCAAAGTAGGTAACAAATGTACTTTAACTGGTCTCAATGCCAGAAATCTGGATTTAAACCAATTAAGAACAGTCCAAAGTAGGTAATGAATGTACATTGACTGGTCTCAATGCTAGAAATCTGGGTTTAAATCTATTTAAAACAGTCTGAATTAGGTTATGAATGTATTTTGACTGGTCTCAATGCTAGAAATCTGAGTTTAAACCTATTTAAAACAGTCTAAAGTAGGTTATGAATGTACTTTGACTGGTCTCAATGCTAGAAATCTGGGTTTAAACCTATTTTTCACAGTCTGAATTAGGTTATGAATGTTCTTTGACTGGTCTCATTGCTAGAAATCTGAGTTTAAACTGACTTTACACAGTCCAAAGAAGGTTATGAATGTACTTTGACTGGTATTAATGCTAGAAATCTGAGATTAAACTGACTTTACACAGTCCAAAGTAGGTTATGAATGTACTTTGACTGGTCTCAATGCTAGAAATCTGAGTTAAAACTGACCCCAAACAGTTTGAAGTAGGTTCTGAATGTTCTTTGACTGGTCTCAATGCTAGAAATCTGAGTTTAAACTGACATAACAAAGCCCAAAGAAGGTTATGAATGTACTTTGACTGGTCTCAATTCTAGAAATAGGGGTTTAAACGTATTTAAAACAGTCAAATTAAGGTTATGAATGTACTTTGACTGGTCTCAATGCTAGAAATCTGAGTTTAAACCTATTTGAAATAGTCTGACGTAGGTTATGAATGTACTCTGACTGGTCTCAATGCTAGAAATCTGGGTTAAAACCGACTTTAAAAAGTCTAAAGTAAATTATGAATGTACTTTAACTGGTCTTAATGCTAGAAATCTGGGTTTAAACCTATTTTTCACAGTCAAAAGTAGGTAATGATTGTACATTGACTGGTCTCAATGCCGGAAATCTGAGTTTATACCAATTTTAAACATTTTCTAAGATAGGTTATGAATGCACTTTGACTTGTCTCAATGCTAGAAATCTGGGTTTAAACTGACTTTAAACAGTCTAAAGTAGGTTATGACTGTACTTTGACTGGTCTCAATGCTAGCAATCTGAGTTTAAACCAATTATATACAGTCAAAAGTAGGTTATGAATGTACTTTGACTGGTCTCAATGCAAGAAATCTGAGTTTAAACTGACTTTACAACAGTCCAAAGTAGGTTATAAATGTACTTTGACTGGTATTAATGCTAGAAGTCTGAGATTAAACTGACTTTACACAGTCCAAAGTAGGTTATGAATGTACTTTGACTGGTCTCAACGCTAGAAATAGGGGTTTTAACCTATTTAAAACATTCTAAAGTGGGTAATGAATGTACTTTGTCTGGTCTCAATGCTAGAAATCTGACTTTAAACCTATTTAAAAAAGTCTAAAGTAGGTTATGAATGTACTCTGACTGGTCTCAATGCCAGAAATCTGGATTTAAACTGACTTTAAAAAGTCTAAAGTAGGTTTTGAATGTACTTTGACTGGTCTCAATGCTAGAAATCTGGGTTTAAACCGACTTTAAACAGTCTAAAGTAGGTTATGAATGTACTTTGACTGGTCTCAATGCCAGAAATCTAGGTTTAAACCGATTATTAACAGTCTAAAGTAGGTTGTGAATGTACTTTGACTGGTCTTAATGCTAGAAATCTGGGTTTAAACTGACTTTAAACAGTCTGAAGTAGGTTATGAATATACTTTGACTGGTCTCAATACTAGAAATCTGGGATTAAACCTATTTTTCACAGTCAAAAGATGGTTATGAATGTACTTTGACTGTTCTTTGTGCAAAAAAATCTAGGTTTAACTGCATTTAAAAGTCTAAAGTAGGTTATGAATGTACTTTGACTGGTCTCAATGCTAGAAATCTGAGTTTAAACTGACTTTACAGAGTCCAAAGTGGGTTATGAATGTACTTTGACTGGTCTCAATACTAGAAATCTGACTTTAAACCTATTTGAAACAGTCTAAAGTAGGTTATGAATGTACTTTGACCTGTCTCAATGCTATAAATCTGAGTTTTAACCTATTTAAAAACAGTCAAAAGTAGGTAATGAATGTACTTTAAGTGGTCTCAATGCTAGAAATCTGGGTTAAATCCGACTTTAAAAGTCTAAAGCAAGTTATGAATGTACTTTGACTGGTCTCAATGCCAGAAATCTGTGCTTAATCCAATTTTAAACATTTTCTTAGATAGGTTATGAATGCACTTTAACTGGTCTTAATGCTAAAAATTTGGGTTGAAACCTATTTTTCACAGTCTAAAGTAGGTTATAAATGTACTTTGACTGGTCTCAATGCCAGAAATCTGGGTTTAAACCTATTTTTCACAGTCTAAAGTAGGTTATGAATGTACTTTGACTGGTCTAAATGCCAGAAATCTGAGTTTAAACCTATTTGAAACAGTCTAAAGTAGGTTATGAATGTACTTTGACTGGTCTCAATGCTAGAAATAGGGGTTTAAAC
>RPOG01005135.1:0-35770 GCA_008086565.1 Thalassoma bifasciatum | reverse complement strand
ACACACACACACACACACACACACACACACACACACACAGGGAGGTTATCTCTTTAATCGATGCGTGTTTGTCTTTTGCCGACAGCTTAAACACACTTACAGACCTGTGACCTGCACATGGATCAAAACTTTCAACTTCTATCACAGTTTAATTCTATTCACGTATATATTTGATGTTTTATTGAATCTCAGGTGGACAGAAATAAAAACACTAAACTCTTCAAGGATCCCAGGTTTATCTTTAGATGATGTGTTTTCAGAAGTGTAGTTTCAGTATCTCACCTCTTAGATTTTATTTGTTTCTGTTGTCATGACTTTGTCGGCCTTGTTATGTAATAATGTGACGACTCCTCGTTACTCGGAAACTTGTTTTGTTTTTTCCTTTACGTGTTTCATCAGCAGTTTAGTAACAACCCTCCCGCTCATGGTGACAAAGAGAACTACAGAGTTATCGTTTGACTTTTCAGCTTTTTCCATCGAAAGCTGATAAAAAAAAACTGACAAAGCAATTTAATCATAACTTCTGCTTTTAAGTTTCGCTGGAGCCGACGCCGTGACCTCAGTTCACACTTGTTGGCGTGAAGATTATGAGCAGATCAGATCCAGCTTCCCTTTGTTTGTCACTTTGGATGTTGAAGTAATTAACTAATGGAAAGATAACTCATAATATGAACCAGCTCAGCACCAGAGATGTAGATGTGATGAGCCAAAGTTGTCCCTCATAATCTCACCAGCTATTTATCTCAGCAAACAATCGAGGTTTCTATCAGGAATGAAAAGAAAGCTTGATGAAGTTTTTCCCAGAGTTACCTTAATTGTTTTATTTTTCCGGATGTTTTCTCTAAATAAATGGGGGGTTTCTTTGTTCTTGACTGTAACGTGGTTGCTAAGATTGTTTGGGTACTCCAGCAACTGAAATATGGTTTGTGCATTTCTAATCTAGTTTATGTAGGTTTTTACGGGGGCCTCTGGGTGCAAACTAGGTACGAAAAGAGAAAAGTGATGCAAAAACAGAAAAGTGATACAAAAACAGAAAAATGGTTAAAAACAGAAAAATGCTGCAAAAACAGTAAAATGCTGCAAAAACAAAAAAAGCTCTGCAAAAGCAGAAAAGCACTGCAAAAATAGAAAAATGATGTCAAAATTGAAAAATGATGGAAAATCAGAAAAATGACGCAAAAACAGAAAAATGATGCAAAAACAGAAAAATGATGGAAAAACAGAAAAATGCTGCAAAAACAGAAAAGTGATGCAAAAACAGAAAAGTGATGCAAAAGCAGAAAAGTGATGCAAAAACAGAAAAGTGATGCAAAAACAAAATAATGATGCAAAATCAGAAAAATGATGCAAAAAAAGAATAGTGATGCAAAAGCAGAAAAGTGATGCAAAAACAGAAAAGTGATGCAAAAACAGAAAATTGATGCAAAAAAAGAATAGTGATGCAAAAGCAGAAAAGTGATGCAAAATCAGAAAAATGATGCAAAAAAAGAATAGTGATGCAAAAGCAGAAAAGTGATGCAAAAACAGAAAAGTGATGCAAAAACAGAAAATTGATGCAAAAAAAGAATAGTGATGCAAAAGCAGAAAAGTGATGCAAAATCAGAAAAATGATGCAAAAAAAGAATAGTGATGCAAAAGCAGAAAAGTGATGCAAAAGCAGAAAAGTGATGCAAAAACAGAAAAGTGATGCAAAAACAGAAAAGTGATTAAAAACAGAGAAAGGCTGCAAAAGCAGAAAAGTGATGCAAAAATAGAAAAGTGATGCAAAAAAAGAATAGTGGTGCAAAAACAGAAAACTGATGCAAAAACAGAAAAATGATGCAAAAACAAAATAATGATGCAAAAACAGAAAAATGCTGCAAAAACAGAAAAGTGATGCAAAAACAGAAAAGTGACGAAAACAGAAAATTGATGCAAAAACAGAAAAATGATGCAAAAACAGAAAAATGATGGAAAAAATGAAAAATGATACGAAAACGGAAAAATGATACAAAAACAGAAAAATGATGCAAAAATAGAAAAATGATGGAAAATCAGAAAAATGTTGAAAAACAGAAAAGTGATGCAAAAACAGAAAAATGCTGCAAAAACAGAAAGGTGATGCAAAAACAGGAAAATGCTGCAAAAACAGAAAAGTGATGCAAAAACAGAAAAATGCTGCAAAAACAGAAAACTGGTGCAAAAACAGTAAAATGATGCAAAAACAGAAAAATGCTGCTAGAAGAAAACGTTGCATCTTCACTCAGAGAAGTGCTCAGTCACTGTTTCGTATCACTTTTCTGTGTTTGCATGGCTTTCAGTGTTTGTACCTGTAGTTTTCAGAACATTTACAATAAATATTTTTGCAATTATGTTGTCTTGATTGTAATATCAGTCGTGTAGCTCTGTCTCAAGTGTAGCTGAGTGTAAGTGTGGGATGCAGAGTGGGGAAGTGACGTGTGAGTGGATGTCGTGTGTTTCTGTCCTGATGTCGGGGATAACAGAGTGAGAGCTGAGAGAAAGTTTGCTGTGGGTAAATTAGCAGAGTTTCTCTGAAAAGTTTCGCTCATGTGCAGATAAAGCCTGTAATTCCTCAGACTGACTTTCATGTGAGCTGCTGATAAGTGAAGGTGTCAACCTCAGAGGTGACTAATAAGTCTTTCTTTTGTTTTGGTCTGGACCCTGAAGTCAGAAAAGTCAAAGACACTGACAGTTAAAGACTCAAGACGTTAGATATTCATGAATCTTTCATGCAAAGATGTCCATGGCAAATTCTCGTCATTAACCTCTCACGACCTGGCGTTTACGTATGTGGACGTTACATTTCTGCCTCTCAGACTCATGAAACGTTATTTTTTAAAGCTTTAATTCATTAACCACACGTAGGGACACTTCGCATGGTTTTTTTTGGTGATATCACAACTTGCAAACATAATATTTAACCATTTTAATGAATAGAAAAAAGAGCATTTTGAGCAGATACACTGAAAATAGACACTTCTTCTTCTGAATTTGTGCCTTTTTGTGTAGTAGAGAGTAAAACAGCAATGACTCATATACTCTACAGCTACTAACTGACAATGTTAGGAGTAAATAAAAAAAAAAAAAAATTACACTTCCGTTTGATCTCTAATCTACATTCAGGTTTATTCCTCTCTTGTGTCATTGAAGACGTTGTGTAAGAGTGTGCACTCTCTTTTTTGTTTTGGGCAGATAAAGAAATGGTTTTCGTGTGGTGACTGGAGGAAGAAGTTTGGGGGAAATGAAAGAGAACAGAGGAAGTGACAGATCTCTGAACGAAAACGCTTCATAACAACGTCTGCAGCTGCCATGTGTGACAGGAATAAACTAAACCAAACAGTTTTACAGTCCTCTCCTCAGAAAGCTGAAGTTTATCTGCTGCACATCTTCTGTCCTCCAGTTCATCCACTATCAGCAGTGACCTTTGACCTCCTAATTGCTGGCTGGGTTCACAGTGACCTCGGTTTGACCTTCACATAGCTGAACGCTGTCGGCTCAAAAGAGCATCTGAGGTTAAATGAGCCTCAACTGTGAGTCATAGCCAAACGGTGACGCTTGAATTTAACAAAAATTAAAATAATCAGAACAGATTTTCTTATAGCTGGAGGAAACATATAACATAGTTTTCTTTTTAAAAAAATGAAAGTTCTTCGCATGTGACTCAGATAAAAGCATAAAGTGTAGTTTCAGGCCGTTTACTCAGAGTAACGGGGGGAACTGAGGTAGTTGTGACAACTGTTTGAGGTGAGGGGATTCTTCTGAGGCATCTTGAAACCTTTATCTCATTCTGGTTTTCAGTGACTCAACACAGACGACCTGTTTTGGAAATCACAGGTTCATGTTTCTTCTGTGTTTCATCCTCTTTCCTTTAACAACACTGGTTCAGTGTTTGTGAACTGAGACACTAATTGTTGAAGCTTTGGAGCTGGAATTCTTTCACATTCTTGTTCATGAACAACTTCAGTTGATCAACAGTCCCAGAGTCTCTGTTGTTGTGTTTTGTTCTTCATCATGTTCCACACATTTTCAATGGGAGACAGGTCTGGACTGCAGGCAGGTCAGTGTAGTTGCTGCACTCTTCTACTACGGAGCCACGCTGTTGTAACAGGAGCAGAATGTGTCTTGGTTTCATTGTCTTGCTGAAATAATCAGGGACGTCCCTGAAAAAGACAAAGTGTCTTGGATGGCAGCAGATGTTGCTCCAAAACCTGTTTGTACCTTTCAGCATTAATGCTTCCTTCACAGATACTGGGACAGTTACCCATGATGCCATGGGCTCTAACACACCCCCATACCATCACAGATGCTGCTTTTGAACTTTGCTCTGAGAACAATCCTGATTGTCCTTTTCCTCTTTGGCCCAGAGGACACCACGTCCATGATTTCCAAAAAGAGTTCTTCAGCGTTTGTGTGTGTTGTTGATGTGTGACTTTGTCTTTGCATGGTAGAGTTTGAACTGTCACTTGTAGATGTAGTGATGAACTGTGTTAACTGACAATGGTTTTCTGAAGTGTTCCTGAGCCCACGTGCTAATATCCTTTACACAATGATGTGGGTTTTTAATGCAGCGCCGCCTGAGGGGTCAAAGGTCACGGCCATTCAATGTTGGTTTTGGGCCTTGCTGCTTACGTGCAGAGATTTCTCCAGATTCTCTGAATCTTTTGATGATATTATGGTCTGTAGATGATGAAATCCATCAATTCCTGCAGTTGGACAAAGTTGAGAAACATTGTTGTTAAACTGTTGGACTATTTGCTCACGCAGTTGTTGACAAAGTGGTGAACCTGGCTCCATCTTTGCTTGTGAAGGACTGAGCCTTTTGGGGATGATGCTCCTTTTATACCCAATCATGACACTCACCTGTTTAAATCAACCTGTTCACCTGTGGAATGATCCAAACATCAGCAACTTTAACAGACTTTTGTTAAACCTGAACAAGACTTTTAAGGAACGAGATGCAGCATCAGATTCAAAATGAGTGAATACTTGCAAAAAACCCAATAAAGTTTATCAGTTTGAACAATAAATATCTTGTCTTTGTGGTGTGTTTAATTGAATATGGGTTAAACAGGATTTACAGCTCAGCTCTGCTCCATGTCCTGTTCCTCCTCCTCCTCCTCCTCCTTCTTCTTCTTCTTCTTCTTCTTCTTCCTCCTTTAACACCGTTGTCAGGACTCTGTGAACGTGTGGGAGGGTGGGAACAGTAGCTGGTCGGATTCCAACATAATAACTGCAGGGTCATTAACAGGAAATACCAACAAACACACTCTGAACGTGTATGTGTGTGTTTGTGTGTAGCGAGGAGTTCCTGTTCCACATTCATCCTGAAAAGTCTGAGACTCCACGAGTTTCTGTCTCAGACTATTTCTATCAGAGTGATGTTTGTGGAGATGATGTCAGAGATCAGAAAAAGGGGATTTTCCCTTTATTTTTACCATCTTAAGCTCTGATAACTCTGTGAACAGTAATTCAGACCCTCTCTCCTCCTTGACCCTCTGGTTTATTTATCTTCGGCTTGTTGAAGGTCTGGAATGAATCACAGAGTAGTCAGAGTTCTTCGGTGACTTTTTAGGACAAATATTCTCCCCCGTGCTTCAGCTGAACATCGTTAACAGAATCTCTTTAAACCGCTCTGAAACTCATTGTTTACTGAGTCTAGCAACAGTGGATTAAAACAGTTTGAATCATCTGACGGGGTTTTTCTCTGGGTTTATTTGAGGTGAATATTTACTCAAAGGAGCTGGAGAGTTTAACGGAGAAACAGCAACATGAGAAACGATCTGACGTGATGATCAGCTGATTCAGACTGTTCCTTATCAGACTGTTTATCTTTACGACCCCACACAATGTTGCTCTTTGTTGAAGTTCCTAACATAAGTGAAGATGTTCATAACTTAAACTTTTATCTGTGTATTTCTAGTTACTTAGTATGTATGCTGAAAGTGTCTCCTCATGTTTTCTCCAATAAAAAAACACCACTGCTTTGGTTTTTCTCCAATAAATGTTCATGACTTAGGTGTTTTTTTCACTAAAATGGCATTTATTGCAATATGTGTCATGTTTTCTCCACTAGAAATACACATTGGAGGTTATTGCATCATACTCTCCCCACTGAAACACACTAGATTTTATTAGATTATGTTTTCTCGACTTAAAGCACACATTAAACGTGTCTGTATCATGTTTTCTCCACTAAAAGCAAACATTGGAGATTACTGTGTTTTCTCCCCTGGAAGAACATATTCAAGGTGACTGTGTCATGTTTTCTTCACCAGAAAACACTTGGAAGGTAGTTTCTAGTTTTGTTTTAATCTCGGACTTTACTTCATCATGTTTTCTCCAATAGAAGCAGACATTCAAGGATGACTGTATGAAATTTCTCCACTTGAAGCACACAGGAAGTGACTGCATCATATTTTCTCTACTGATCGAACACTTGAATCACAACCCATCATATCTTCTCCATTTGAACCACGCTGGAGATTACTGCGTCATATTTTCTCCACTAGATGCAAACATTAGAAGTTAAGTATTGCGTTTTCTCCTCTTGAAGCACGCATCGAACATTATTGCATTATCTTTTCTCTGCTTGAAGCAGACTGGGAAAACTTCATCCTGTTTTCTCCTCTTGATCCATAAACTGGAAGTCAACTTTTTCTGCTTTCTCCTCAAGAAGCACACATTGAACATCATGGCATTATATTTTCTCCACTGGATGCAAACATTGGAAGTCAAGCATTGTATTTTCTCCTCTTGCAGCACACATCGAACATTATAGCATCATATTTTCTCCACTTGAAGCAGACTGGAGGTTACTTCATCATGTTTTCTTTCTTTGATGCACACTTAAGACGTTATTGTTTCATGTTTTCTCTACTGAATACACAAACTGTGAGTCAGTGCATCACATTTTCACCTCTGGAAGCAGTTACTTCATTATGTTTTTTCTTCTGGATGCAAATACTGGAAGTCAAGCATTGTGTTTTCTCCCCTTGAAGCACACATTGAACATTACTGCATCATGTTTTTTCCACTTGAGTGGTGCAGCACTGATTTTCTTGTCATATTTGAGTTTACTGCATCATGTTTTCTCCACTAGATGCAAACATTGGAAGTCAAGCATTGTGTTTTCTCCACTTAAAGCAAACTGGAGGTTACTGCATCATGTTTTCTCTCCTGAACATACACACTGAAAGTCAATACATCACATTTTCACCACTGGAAGCAGTTACTTCATTATGTTTTCTCCACTGGGAAACACATGGAAGGAACAGCATTGGTTTACTCTACATGTTGGAGTTTGCTGCATCATATTTTCTCCACTGGATGCAAACATTGGAAGTGAAGTGTAATGTTTTCTCCTCTTGAAGCACACATTGAACATTATTGCAACATATTTTCTCCACTTGAAGCCGACTGGAGGTGACTTTATCATGTTTTTTTTCCACAGGGATACACTTGGGTGGTACAGCACTGCTTTTCTTGTCTTATTGAGTTTACTGCATCATGTTTTCTCCACTAGATGCAGACTGGAGGTTACTTCCTCGTGTTTTCTCTCTTTGATGCACACTTAAGAGGTTATTGTTTCATGTTCTCTCTACTGAATGCACACACTGAAAGTCAATGCATCACATTTTCACCTCTGGAAGCAGTTACTTCATCATGTTTTCTCCACAGGGAAACATGGAAAGAACAGCGTTTGTTTTCTCTACATGTAAGAATTTGCTGCATCATGTTTTCTTCAGGAGCAGCACCTTAAAAGTAGCACACATTTGTAGAGAAGTGCAAGAAGTTTTCTCCTCCACAGAATCACTCTGAAGTTTTCTCCACTCAGACTTATCCCTGTACCATTGGAGCACCTGGGCCTCACGCTCTTTAACGGTTAACAGACAGTTTCCTGTGGCCTTGTCTCCTCTCGCTCTTTCTGTCCCAACGCCAGACCAGCTCCTGAACTATTGTCTCCAGTTATTCCTCTCATTGTTATCGTTCCTTCGTTTAACTCGTGGATGAAATACTCATTTTCTCTGGTAATCTGTTCTCCTGGTACTTTTCTGTCATGAAGCAACGCTGGTTGACAACTGTGATCTCTTTACTTCATATAAAAGTTTTATTGCTGAGTCACTATTTTTAATCTGTTGTGCTTTTTTAAACTTCATGACTGAGTTTGAGACTCTGAAATCAGATTAGAGTCCATTCACACTGAAGTGACAGAGGAGGAAACACCCCAACACACACACACACACACACACACACACACAGCCGCGTGCTTAGTCTAGGCGGGGTGGAGAGGAAACACCGTTACACACACACTCACACACACACACACACACACACACACACTCCCGCACATGCAGATGGAGGCAGGGTCTCTCTCTCTCTCTTTCTCTCTGCGCGCGCTCCTCTCAGTTTCTCTGACTCGTGTCTCTCAGATGAACTCTAGTTTCTCGTTTTTACTCCTTTTCTTTCTTTTTCATCTCGTGCTCACTTTCTGACACTCTCACGGATTACCTGAGCCTCGTGGACCGCCTCGCGCGAACGGACGCACCGTTTTACGCACGGGACGTTTTAACGCGCGGAGGAGCAACAGGAGGTTCAGCGCGCAAGGATTTAACTCTGACTTACTGAGCAACTGAGGCTCTTTATTTCCTCTTATCGGGATTTTTTAACCCAAAATCTGTCTGAAACCGACTGGATTTAAAAAACTGACCCGGGATTTCTTCTCTCTGACCCGGATTATCTGCGCTCCGGGCGTTTCTGTAAGTTTTTCTCCGTCAATGAGAGAAACATGAAGACCGTCAGTTAAAGGATGGACCGACTCCTAACAGCTGATAGAGAGATGAAAAACACTCAAAAACACTAATTAGGAGTTTTTAAACCAATAAATCTTAATTCACTGACAGGTAGTGAGACATAAAATGAAAACCCTCTCTTATTCTTTTACAAAAATACAAATAAAACCTTAAAAACTATGTTAAAGTTCAGTTAAGCGGCTGGGTTTAGGCTGTGGTGAGTGGTAGACCACAGACATGTTTGAGAAACAACCACACTAACTAAACTTTCTCTGAAGTTAACTCTGATGTAAAACATATATGATTTAAAAACGCTTCAGAAAAAACTTTTAAGTCGAATACTTTTCGGTAAAACTCTGATTTATGTTATAAAAATTCAATATAAACTTGTTGAATTACTTGTTGAGTACGGAAGCCCTGAGCTGTCATTCATCCCTCCTCTTCATTTGACAGTTATTTGCTATCTCACTCTTTTTATCTTGTTATTCTGAGATAACGAAGCTTGTTTTCTCATGATACTGGGATCCTCTTATCAAGAGAAAACAAGCTTCGTTATCTCAGTATAATGAGATTAATCTCACCGTTATAACAGGAAAGTAGCTTAAACTGAGATAACGGGGAAAAGAACAACAAATCTCAAGAAATCAACTGAAATTCAGCCAAGAAACAGAACATATTAGTAAATGTCTGTTTAAGGCTTCAGTGGTTTGTCTTAGTCCAGTTTGACACTTCCAGCTTAGATGAAGATGTAATTATTTAAAAACAGGACTTTAAAGACTTCGGTACATTCATGAAATAAAGAAAAATAACTTAGGTTATTGTTGAAACTTTGATTGAAGAATGTTAAGAAGTATTTTTCAAACATAGACAAGAAAAAAGAAACTTAATTTTAAGAAACTGTGAGAACTTTCTGAGTTATTTAGAAAAAGTCTGACATCTAGATTCACAAAGTTTATCAGTGAGAAGAGAATGAGAAGAGAGATCTGTGTTTTTCTTTACTGAAAACAATTTCTGTGACTTATTTAGAAGTGTCTTTGACTTTTAAAAAAAGCGCTACATAAATAAAAGTTATTAGTATTATGAAATAGGAGAGTGATAGAGCACAGGCTAAAGGCTAAAACAGTCTCTAATGTGTTTGTGCTAATGTTGATTCCTGTCCACATGCAGCAGTTATTCTGCAGTGATCTGTTCAAACCTGAGAGTCTATCAATAAAATGAAGAGCCAGGTTACGTTTGCTCTGCTTGCACTACAAAAACGGGAATCTAAGCAAGTCATTCTGTCTTATTTACAGTAAAAAATG
Organism: Thalassoma bifasciatum; assembly: GCA_008086565.1. Taxonomy (NCBI): domain Eukaryota; kingdom Metazoa; phylum Chordata; class Actinopteri; order Labriformes; family Labridae; genus Thalassoma; species Thalassoma bifasciatum. Next base: position 25,680 of record RPOG01005135.1, on the reverse strand, counting down.
TCTTATTATTCTTGATTTGAGCCACATTCCCCAGACCAGGTCATAAAAATGTCTCATTTCAAGTTTTTTTAAAGACAAAAATTGGGTCTGAATTGCTTGTAACAAGTCAAAAAAATCTGCCAATGAGATAAGATAAAAGATTCTTGAAATTAGAAAATGTCTCAATACTAGAAACTTTTTTTCTTCTCCCATTGGCAGATGTTTTTTTTTTTGACTCGTTACAAGCATTCGGACCTAATTTTTGTCTTTAAATAACTTGAAATAAGACATTTTACTGGACTTATCAGAAGAATGTGGCTCATATCAAGAATAATGACACAATGTTTACTAAAAATAAGACAATGACTTGCTTGGATTTCAGATTTTGTAGGGTGGTGAGGCTGGGGTTGGTAGATGAGCACTGGTAGGACACAACCAGGATTCACTAACGTTACAGACATGTATCAGAGCACCGAGCTGTGAGGAGCTAAGATAAATGTAGCCGGCTGCTGAACTACGCTACAAACTTACAGAGTTTTTTTGTTGTCACATTTCAAACAACAGCGTAACTGTTGATAAATATAATACTTAGTTGCGTTGTATCTAGTATTCAACTCTGAACAGACTTTGACTGACGAAATAAGGATGATGGTTGATTTGTTCCTCTCTCTCCTGTTTTGTAGTTTCTTCTCCATGATGTGTCCCTCAGTGGACACCAAAAGCCGGGTCCTGGTCCTGGTCCTTGTAGGGGTTCTGGTTCTGGTCCCTCCTGCTGCAGGATACAACCTGGATCTGGAGCACAGTCTGGACTTTAATGGGCCACCTTCCTCCATGTTTGGATACTCTGTGGTGTTTCATACCAAGGGCGCGAACAAATGGTCTGAATTTAGACTTTTTTTATCTTCCTTAGAGTTTGTTTGAAGTCTCCATTGGTTCATGGTTTTTCTATATCAATCTCATTATAACCCAATTTCATTTTATATAGCTGTTAAATATTCTCCCATAAATCTTTGAGGTTCAGTCTTAAACTTAAATAATGTTTTCTATCAATCCTTCACTCGTTTCTATTGATTATCCTTAAAAAAAATCTTCCGTGTTGGTTTTTCTTCACCTCCAAAGTTGAGTCTTAATCTGCTGGTGGTGTTAACTGGGAGTGAAGTTATTTTAGTTTCAATTAACTTCAATGATGCTGTGTGTGTGTGTGTGTTTATGAGTGTGTGTATGTGTGTGTGTGCATGTTAATGAGCTGAGTCTGCTCAGTGATAGAGGCTCTTTGATGCTTCACACACAGATGCCATTCAGACACAGCACAGACACAAAGACAGATCCTGTCTGACTGTGTCTCTCTCTCTCTCTCTCTCTCTCTCTCTCTCTCTCTCTCTCTCTCTCTCTCTCTCTCTCTCTCTCTCTCTCTCTCAGGTTGATTGTCGGCGCTCCAGAAGCGAACTCGTCCTCCAGACCATTGGTTCATTCTCCAGGAGCTTTGTACCGCTGTCAGATCAAACCGGACAATCGTAACTGTTTTCCCATAGAAGCTGGTGTGTGTTATTTTTCTTAAACATTTTAAATATTATCTGCTCATAAAACACAACACAGAGACAAATCCAGACACTACAACCACAACTTCAGGAGACTGAGACTCCACACATAGTTGTGTTAGCTGCAGTAAAGTTTTTAGAGGTTATTTCTTTTGTGTATCTGAGAATTAAAACCTGTGAGTGAATCAGAGAATATTGCAACAAAACAACTTGTGCGACATGTTTTATGTGGAAGAGTTTCCTTCATTTCCAAGAGGTTGCTGCCTAAAATGGCCTCAGTGTCTTTGCTTTTCATGTCTGTGTCTCTCTGTGTCTGTCTCTCTGCCTTTATTCCACTGTCTCTGTCAGTCTGTTTCCATCCGTCTGTCTGTCTCTCAGTGTCTGTATCTGTCTGTGTCCGTCTCTCTCTCAAAGCCTGTATTCCTTTGTCTCTGTATCCGTCTGTCAGGTTCTGTGTTTGTCTGTGTGCGTCTGTCTGTCTCTCTGCCTATATTCATGTCTGTCTGTGTCTGTCAGTCTGTCTCTCAGTGTCTGTATCCATCTGTGTCTCTGCCTCTTTGACTGTATTCCTCTATCTGTCTGTCTGTCTTTCTGTCTGTCTGTCTCTCTCTCAGTGTCTGTATCCCCCTGTGTCTGTCTGTCTCTCTGCCTGTATGCCTCTGTGTCTGTGTCTGTTTCTCTAGCTGTATTTGTCCGTCCCTCTGTCTGTGTCTCTGCCTAAATTCATGTGTCTGTCTGTCTGTCTCTCAGGTTCTTTGTCTGTCTGTCTCTCAGAGTCTGTATCCCTCTGTCTCTCTGTCTCTCTGACTGTATTCCTCTATCTGTCTGTGTCTGTCTCTCTGCCTGTCTGTCTGTCAGTCTGTCTGTCTCTCAGTGTCTGTATCCCTCTGTGTCCGTCCATCTCTCTACCTGTATTCCTCTTTCTCTGTCCGTCCGTCTCTCTGTGCCTGTATACCTTTGTCTCTGTGTTTGTCTGTGTCTCTACGTCTGTCTCTCAGGTTCTGTGTCTGTCTCTCTGTCTGTCTGTTTGTCCATCTGTCTTTACTTGTCTGTCTCTCAGTGTCTGTATCCCTGACAGACACAGACATTGAAGGCAGACGTCTGTCTCACATGAGTCTGGTTCTGTCTGAGGTTTCTGCCCCTTTAAGAGAAGTTGTTTCTCTTCATTGTAACTCATGAAATGCTGCAAATCTCTGAACTCCTGGTGGGTTTAGATGAGATCAGACTCTTATCTTGTCTTGATGTTGTGTCTCTGTTGATAAAATAAAATTTATTATCGTTAAATGTTTTTGAAATGCATGTTGTGATAACATTTGTTGTGATTTGGCACCTTATAAATAAAGATTGATCGATTGATAAATTGAGATGTTCTTGAAAATGTAGTTAGTAAATGCAGATTTTGTAAAAGTATCTGTGAATAATGATTTCTGATGTCTCTGATGAAACTTGTGTGTGTTTTCAGAGGTGAGTGAATGTGGGAAGACGTGTGAAGCAGAGAGTGATCATCAGTGGCTGGGCGTCAGTCTCTCCAGACAACCAGGACACACCGGGGAACGCATCCTGGTAACACACACACACACACACACACACACACACACACACACACACACACACACACACGTTCACCTGAAAGGAAACACGTCATATCACAGTTTCAGAAATGTTTCACACCTTCCCTGACGTCTCAGCTGAGGTTTTCTTTATTTCTTCCATAATGATGGTGGTGATAAACTTTTGTGGGCAGTGAAGAAGTGCGATAGTTTAACCTGAACTTTAAAAAGCGAAGTAACCGCAGCACTGACACACGTCAACGTCACCACAAACTCAAGCTTTATTTTCACACCATGGGAGATTTTCTCACTTAACATTTGCACCTTTAAAAAGCAGCTTGAGGTTTAATCTTTATAATCTTTTGCACTTGGTAATTCATCTTCTTGATCACTAATTTTAAAACAAAAGAATTGTAAGATTATATTTGGTTAATAAAAAGGCTAAGTCTTGATTTTACTTTTTCTATGGCGGCATCTCACAAAAAGTTCAAAAAAGAGGTTAACGGATTGATTTTTGGGTGTTGTTTATTTTTACATTTTGACCCTGCTCTTTTCACATCCAGGAGTGAAAGTCTGGTGTTTATGCTCAAAATGTCTTTGAGTTTATTCCTAAAAACTAGATGAGAAGTTTTCATTCTAAGGAATCATGTCCTGAGAGACCTTTAATTTTAGATTTTGAGTACAAGTTGAACTTTTTGATAGATTTTTCATCACATTGATGTTTGTGAACCAAACACTTTTTGATTTATGAATGATTTGCCATAGCTCTATTAGACTAAATCACAATATGTCCTTTTGCAATAATCAGTGTTTTCTGCTCTACACCAGAGTTACTCAACCAAAGAGACAAACTGTTGACAACTTCCTTTGACAGAGAAACAATCTAAGTGGAGAAAAGTGGCAAAAACAGCAAGAAGTAGTAATAAAAATGAGTTTAAGGAGGCAAAAATGGCCAGAAAGCAGCAAAAATCGGTGAGAAGAGCTGAAAATTGGAAGAAACTTAGAAAATAGTACGAAAGTAGCAAATATAATGGTCCAAAAACAACAAAAAAAGAGTAATAAGTGACTTAAAAGAGCCGACAATGAAAAAAAGATCCTCTTCATTAAAGCAAATGATACTAAATTTGCCACATGAATCAAAAAACTCTTCTTTTTTTAAGGTATTTATTTCAGTTTTTACGTATCTAATTTGATGTTTGATCTCATAAAGAGTGATTTGTTGCTTGTGTTTGTTTGACAACACATAAGATGGGGAAAATAGTTGCAATTAGATTATTTTTATTTCACAAATTGTTTGTGTTTGTAGATTTCTCCTCATGAGTTTGTTCTACATTGTTTCGAATGTGTCTGAAAATCTCGTATTTGACTGGAAGAGAAGAAAACTACGCAACATTAACACTGTCAGTGTGTTTTTTTTTTTAAATGAAGTGTGTTTTCAGTAAAAGATCAGCTTAAATCAAGAAGAACTAAGAGAACAGAGGAATATTTGTTCTTAATCTGTGAGAGAGGAGCAAACAGAGAAATTTATCCAGAGACGTTTGAGGTTAAAACGCCTGAGAGAAACTTCTCTTTGGTGGTTTCTGGAGATCAGTGAGTGAAAGGTTGTCAACAGGAACACATCAGGTCTAAAATAAAGCCTCAGCACACACACACACACACACACACACACACACACACACACACACACACACAGTCCCTGTCACAGTGTCACAGGTCATGAGAATCACAACACACAGCTGCGAACTTGTGATTGTGTTATTGTCAGTAATGAGCCCCTGTCACATGTTGTTTCTCCTCTGTGTGTGTGTGTGTGTGTGTGTGTGTGTGTGTGTGTGTGTGTGTGTGTGTGTGTTCAGGCCTGTGCTCACCGCTGGAAGAACGTCTACCACGCACACAGAGACGGTCACAACAACAAGCTGCCGCACGGCGTCTGTTTTATCTACGGCAGCGACCTGACGTATCCACGCCAGCTCATCCCCTGTTACAGAGGTATATACACACACACACACACACACACACACACACACACACACACTCAGCACCAAACTACAGGGATTTCATCGTTCATCGGCTGAAATTAACAAAAGAAAACAGACACTTCACTGAGCTTAAGTCACTTTCCTGAGAGCTTGGACATTTCTTTTTGTGTTTTATTGATAATAAGAACAAACATTTTCTCTTTTTCAGTGTTTTTCTGTTCCCTAAAACCCCTCTCTGCTGTTTTTTTGCAGATCTTGGGGCCGTTTAAGGGCCTGAGTCGCTGCTTGTGTGTGAAAGCAGCATCTGTTTGTCTCTTATCTCCTTATTTATTTGCTCACTCCTCAAAGTGTGTGTTTGTTTCCGTCCCTGTTTTTCAGACCACCAGAGGAAGTTTGGGGTGGATTATGCTTCGTGTCAGGCTGGGATGTCCAGCTTCCAGACCAAGGTCAGTAACACGACACGACACTAAATGACTCTACTTGACACAACCGGACACTGCACGACTCCACGCTGCTTGACCTGACAGGACTTGACACACTGCAAAAACTGAAATCTAAACAAGTCATTATGTCTTACGTTAAGTAAAATTTGTCTTACTATTCTTGATTTGAGCCACATTTACTAGACAAGGTCATAAAAATGTCTCATTTCAAGTTTTTTAAAGACAAAAATGAGGCATCAATTGCTTATAACAAGTAAAAAAAAATCTGCCAATGGGATAAGATAAAAGATTCTTGTTTTAAGACATCTTTCTAATTTCAAGAAACTTCCCGGGCGGATTCGTCTTATCCCATTGGCAGATTTTTTTGACTTGTTACAAGCAATTTACACCTCATTTTTGTCTTAAAAAAACTTGAAATAAGACATTTTTATGACCTGGTCTGGTGAATGTGGCTCAAATTAAGAACAATAAGAGAATTTTTAATACAAATAAGACAGAATGTCTGGCTTAGATTTCCAATTTTGCAGGGCACGAAATAACTTGACATGACTCAACTCAGCTCTGACTCTACTTGACGCAACTCAAATGACCAGCAACTCACACAACTTGACATAAAATGACTCGACTCGACTCGAAAATCGACTTAACTCGAATCAACCCGACAAGACACGACACGTCTTCACTGCAAAAACTGAAATCTAAGCAAGTCATTCTGTCTTATTTTACTAAAAACTGTCTTATTATTCTTGATATGAGCCACATTCAACTGACAAGTCCAGAAAAATGTTTTATTTGAGGTCATTGAGAGACAAAAACAAGGTCAGAATTGCTTGTAACAAGACAAAACAATCTGCCAATGGGGTAAGAAAAATTGGCTCGTCAAATTTCTTTAAAATAGAATAATATCTCAACACAAGAAACTTGTTTCTAAGCCCATCTCCAGGCAGATTTTTTTACTTTTTACAAATAATTAAGACTTCATTTTAATCTTTAACCCTTTAAAACCAAACGTATCATATTTGATACATGAGTTCAAAGACCTCAATCTCATCAACATGATAAATACTTTCTTTAAAAACCTGTTAAAAATATTTAAAAAAACATATTCTACCACCTTGAGGATTGTCACGTCACTACAGTCAGCTGAAGTTTTATTTTTGCCCTTTTCAAAATCTCATGGAATCATCCACTCACATTTTTTCAGGAAAATCATTGTTTGGTTTTCAAGAAGTTGCAGCAAGAATAACATTGAAATAGTTACTTTTCTTTTTTTTTTTTTAGAAAAAATTAGTGTTTTCTGCATGAAATAAATGCAAATTTCCTAAAAAACCTGATTAAATATGTTAAATTGATAAAATAATACACAAAACTACCCAGTGTGTCAAATGTGATACAAGAAATATATCATGAATGAAAATGATAAAGCAATATTTTTAGTGGATTTTGTTAAAAGGGTGAATAAACATCTCAGTTCCAAAAAAATCAGAAATTTCTGTTTTGTTTTTTTTTGATAGGTCAGGCTTTTCAGGGTTAAGATAACACTGAAAATAGTTATTGTGTGTGCATTTTTCTGGACTTGTCAGTTGAATGTGGCTCATATCATGAATAGTAAGACAATTTTTATTAAAAATAAGACAGAGTGACTTGCTTAGATTTCAGTTTTTGCAGTGTTGACATTATACAACTCCACACAACACAACATGACCCGACATGACTCAACACAAATCAACACAACAAAATATGACACAACAAGCTTCTCTGGACTCTAATAAACCCGAACAGAAATGTGGGAAATCTTTGTTCCTCTTAAGTCTGAACTGTTTGGGTTGTGCTTGTTGTTGCTCTGATGATTTATGAATAAATCTGTGTGAAGTTGATTTATTATTCCTCCCTCTCTCTCAGGACCTGATCATCATCGGAGCTCCGGGGACGTCTTATTGGACGGGTTCAGTGATGGTTTTCAGTATGTCAGGTGGGACGTCTGCTGTTTACCTGGACGAAAGTGAAGCTGTCGGCTTCGGGAGTTACCTGGGTAAATAACTCACCTGATACTAATAATAAACACCAGCTTTATCCTGAATTCAACCTGAGCTGAAGTCAATGAAACCTCTCAAGAAAAAGCTTCTCAGACCACACAGGATGCTGCTTTGCATCTTCGCTGTGTGAAAAAGTGTGTTTTTCTTTTTGACTGAGACATGAAAGTGAGTGACTGTGTATCAAACTCTGCAAAAACAGCCGGAGGTCGAGAGGCACCGTGGAGAAAAGCTTCCTGTTTTCTGACAGCTGCAGAAAAAACAGCTTCATGTGAAAGTGCTTTTACACTCAGTGACTACACTTACACACATTCTGCATTTTCACAAACACGTCTTTTTAATTTTAGAGTATGTCTGAACAGTTTACTGAGTATTTCAGCTGCAATGATATATTTTTATTTTGCTGTTCAAGCTTTTTTAAATAATCAGCCTATTAGCAGCTATCAGCTCTGATTCATCACTATATGTAGAAAAAATGCAACAACAACATTAAATACGCAGTCTTGTTGAATCTATCTCACGCTGTCGACCTCAACATGTGGTTAAATTGATGTTAAAGCAAACCAAACATTTCCAAAAAGGCGTCTGTGGCTCAGGGTTAGAGCCATCTACTCTCGATTTGGTTTGCTAACCTGGTTTTTGAAACCAAAGTAGATCTGCTCTACAAATTTTCAATAGATAAACTTCTCAGAAAGTTTGTGTGAAAGTAGAGCGAGTTTATCTACTGAGACACAGCGACTCTAAACCCGCTCAGTACAAAAACAGGAAGCTGTTCGCAGAGGTGTGATATTCCATACATACAAAGGTGTTTCTTTGCTGTTTCTTCTTGTAAAAAAAAAACATGTGACAGCATCAGAGTGAGCAAACTGATATAAACTCACAACATTTAGATCTTACAATGAAATGTTACACAGTTCAAGCTCAAACCAAAGACCAGTGTAAATGTACAGATGATTTTCTCGGACATCACTTTTTTCATCCACATGCAGATAAAAGTAGAACGACCATGACTTCTCTAATCGAGCTGTTGTGTTTTCATTGTTCATTCAAACGGACCAATAGGAGGCTGAGTTTATGGCGCGGTTTCTTTGAAGTGTGGGATCAATGTTGAAAAACTGATTCATGAAGTTTTGTGGTGTTAAAATCAGGGCCAAGATGGGGACATGAACAGAATTTATTTTGTTAAACTGAGTGGAAAACAACAAACCATCTGTTCACAAATGGAAGAACCATGAAGAACTAAAAGAGTTTAAGACGAGAGAAATTCACTGACTGACTATGAGATAAACCAAGACGATTGAATGAATGAAAATGTTTATTTTTGAAAAATGCAAAAGAGTTAAAACAAAGAAACTTTGCAATTAGAGCAAAACAGAACAAAATAAACCTTTAAATCACTTAATTACCTTCTTTTACATTTCCAAAAAGGAGTGAAAAAAAAACCTTAATAATTTCCACCCCTTCTCCAATTCTAATTAATAACAGTCTAGTTGGCAAACGACAAGACTATGAGAAATAAGTTGAAATTTTGAGTTTAAAAGTCAAAATTTTTGACTAAATATGAACAAAAAAAAAGGGGTCGAAATCTCAACAAAGCTGTTTTTTTTTTAGTATTTCTAACTGGCATTTCCATTATATACCTCCTCAAATGTTTTTGGGGAGTGTTGTAAATAAATGTTTGGGTTATGAAGCTTCTTTTGGTCTTTGGTAGAGGGTCCTGACTCTTTTGGGGTTTTTAGAATATGGTCACAGTAATATTCTAATACTAAATTAATTCAGCACATAAACTTCTGACATATTCACACCACTTAACTGTTAAATGAAAACTATTTAAACAGAATTATCTTCTCGTTTTCTGTCTCATGATCGGGTTGTTTCTGCCACAAAGTTTTTTTTTTTTATTCCAACAACCATCTCTCTTCACCTGCATATTGGTGCATCTGACCTCTGATTGGTCAGATGCTTCACGCTGTCATAACTTGAAACAGTTTTTGCTTTAGAATAATAATGTAAATAGTGAGATGATGTTATAATCAAGTGTGAAAAGAAGCTGAATAAAATCTTTGAATCCTTCTGTTGTTCAGGTTACTCTGTTGGAGCTGGTCAGTTCCTGGGTCCTGATTCTGTGCAGGTGGTGGGCGGAGCTCCTCAGGCCAACCAGAAGGGCAAGGTGAGTCTCACCTGCTCATGAGTGTGTGTGTGTTTTCAGTTCCTAATGAGAGTCTTAATGTGTGTGTCTCTGTTTTGCAGGTCTTCATCTTCTCAGCAGTTAGAGACACTCTGCAGATCGTCTCTGAAGTTTCAGGAACGGAAGTAAGAAGTGGTTTAGCATTAGCATCCTCCATTCAGAACAATGCAAAACTTAGCATTGAGGTAACTGTGTGTGTGTGTGCAGCTGGGGTCGTACTTCGGCTCCAGTGTGTGTGCCGTGGATCTGAACGCCGACGGGCTCTCGGATCTGTTAGTCGGCGCTCCCATGACAACGGGCGGCGTCCGGGAAGAGGGGCGAGTCCACGTGTACATCAACCAGGGGGAGGTGAGCGGTGACGGTGCAGTCAGACACAAACACACATCTGAAGATAAAACTAAAGATAAAACTTACAAACTAACTCAAACTGTTTACAGGCAAAACTGATGGAGGCGGAGTTTCAGCTGAGCGGCAGAGACTCTTACGCCGCTCGATTCGGGGAATCCATCGCTGACCTGGGGGACCTGGACGATGATGGTTATCCTGGTAAAACACAAACTATCAGCTGATTACAGATAAAAAAACACGAATTAAAACATAAGTGATGCTTACGTAACCACAGTGATTCTGAATCTTTTAATAACCTCCACTGCTGCTGCTGCTAAATGAGAAATATCTCACACTAAATTTGTTTTTAACCTCTCACAACAACTTCCTCTACGCTGGGAAAAAAAAGTCAGTAAAAAAAATCCAGCAAAAAACTCAAAAAGCAAAAACTAAGGACCATAAAACCATTTGCATACATTGACCAATGTATTTGCTTTCACCTGAGCCAATACATTCAATAACATCTAATAAAACTGGAGATAACTTTGACTTATACTGCAAAAAAGCGTTAAAATGATAATAATTTACCATGAAAACAAATAATTAAGCAAATATCTTAGAAAGAAATGTCTGAAAACATTAAATCTTACAGTATTATTTTGGCAAAACTGCACCAACTTAGGTTGTACATGTTGAAATTTACAGGTTACGCAACGCAAACCTTTATTTTTACAAGAGCAGGATGTTGAGAATATTTTCATTATACAACTATCAACAGTACACTGTAAAAAAAAAGAAAGAAATCCTATTGTTTTTAATTAAAAAAAGAAATTTGGCAGCTGTGGTTGCCAGGGAAATTTTGTAAAATGCACAATTAAACAACTACAGGACAACATGTCAATTTTATGGTTAAAAACTAAAGTAATTAACAAAAATAATACACTAACAACTATAAAAATCAACAGATATTTTTGCTGAAAAAGCTGGACCACAGTGATAATTGTGATATTTGTTTCAGTAACACTCTAAAAAGTCTTACTGCCTTTTACTTTGTTTAATTGGTGAAACATTTTTATACCTTAAAACTATTGAGTAGAACTTAAAGCTTTGAAATTAAGGCAGGCAGACTTCAATAATGAGAAGAAGTAAATAATATTTTTATTTGTATCTTAATAAAAGTATTCAGTAGATAAACTGTACAACTTGAATAAATGTTACTGAGATATTTGGTGAACTATATGAAAAATCTGTAGAAAGCTTTTCTGCTGATACAACTTTCACTCATGCTTCTTTTTCTTTTCTTTTTAAATCTTTGTTTTCTAAAGATTGTTTTCTAATGATTTGGAACTAAGAGACAGAAAAAACTCTGAAATAAGAAGCTCAATAATCAAAGAGACAGAAAAAACTTAAAGTCGAAGTTATAACTTTCACAAACACTTCAGTAGCGTCTCTTTGAAGTTCTCCACTGAGCAGTTTTTGGGATCAGCTGGGATTAATTTTCTTGCTTAAGGGCCCTTCAGCAGCAGTAATCAGGTCATTAAACACATTCTGATGCTTTGACTCACTGAATAAAACAGATACAAACGTAAAACAGAGATAAAAACACAGGTTCAGTGTTTTTTTTGCTGCGGGGGCTCGACCCACCCACCAGCATTAACTGCCACTTTCTGATAACACAGGACGCATGATACACAACGCCCTCACACACACACATGCTGACCCACTCACTCCATGTGTGTGTGTGTGTGTGTGTGTGTGTGTGTGTGAAGGGTGGAGTGTGTTATTAAGTTCATTAAAGCTGTAATGACAAAGTGTCGCTGCTCTGCTACTGAACCTGCCTTCTAATCTGCCACAGCGCTAAAAAAAGGTGTGTGTGTGTGTGAGCGTGTGTGTGTGTGTTTGTAAAGAAAGCTTATTGACTTTGTGCCCCTCACATCTTCAAAGACCTCAGGTTAAATATTAAAGGAGCATACTGTAGTTTTCTCATGTTTAATCTTGAATTCTTCTGAGAAAATCTGCACTGCAAAAAAAATGAAATCTAAGCAAGTTTTTATGTTGCATTCTTTGTGAAAAAATATACTTTTTGGCTTAATATAAGTCATGTTCATCAGACCAGTCTAGAAAGATGTCTTGTTCCAAGTTATTTACAGACGAAAAAAAGGTCTGAATTGCTTGTATAGATTCTTCTTCATGTTTTTATGAGTGTTTGCATATGTAAGTTTACCTGCGCAGGTAACTGGACACTTTGAGGCTCCTCTTTTGGTCACTTTGAATAATTTTAATGTCAGGTGATTTTATTTGTGTGTTTTTTTGTGCAGATGTGGCGATTGGAGCCCCGCACGAAGACGACCTTAAAGGAGCCGTTTACATTTACAACGGCAGAGAAGACGGCATTTCACCAACGCCATCTCAGGTAGAAACGAACAAAACTCAAAGATCCTTCAGTAAAAACAGGAGACAAAGTCAAAAATGAACATAAAACTCATAAGTAATCAACTTTAAACATTCATGTACATTTACTGTGAGAAGCAGATTGTAACGTGATGCATCTTTTTTCAGAGAATCACTGGGTCCACGTTGGGTCGTGACCTCCGGATGTTCGGCCAATCGTTGAGCTCTGGCATTGACATCGATAATAACGGCTACTGGGGTAAATTCAGCTCTCAAAACTTTATTTTTCTGCTGTTTAATTTTAAACACTGATACAAACTCTGTCTGTCTCTGCAGACGTGGCGGTTGGTGCTTTTCTCTCAGACTCGGCCGTCGTTCTCAGGTAAAATCTTACTGAAGGTCGTGACTCATGAAATGCATAATATTTGCTTAAATACACACGAGGCAAAACAAAGATGTTCAATAAATAAAAGCCTTAAATTAAAATTGTGTAAGGATATTTACTCCATGTTTGTATCTGCTCTAGAGACTGAGATATCATAATAATAATAATAATAGTACATTTTAAGGCACTCAAGGTCGCCTTACAAGAATAAAAGTGCATTAAAAGAGGACTAAAACAGATAAAACAAGCAATACAATATAGTGCAATATCTAACAATAAATTAAAATACAAAACAGTGCAATGGTGGTGAAAGGTCAGAGGGAGTAGGCGAGCTTGAACAGATGGGTTTTGAGTTTGAGATAAGGGTTTTAGTGAACAACAACTCAGAATTTTTGTCCAGAAAAGCTTCAGGTTTTAAGGGATTTTACATAATTCTTACTCAGGTTTTTAACAACGCTCGTGTGGAAAGTGGAAATGGTTCATAAACAAGACTCAGAAACGTTAAGGATGAAGAAAAGTTGGTTGAACTCTAAAGGACTGATAGATATAAAAACGTGTTGTTAATATTTCTTTAGGACCCGACCTGTGATCCGGGTGGAAGCTTCTCTGACTCTTCCAGTAAAGATCGACCAGAAGGTGGCGCTCTGCCGACAACACAAGACTCCGACGGTTTGCTTCAATGTGACCGTTTGTTTCAGCGTCTGGTCCAGGAGTTTCAGTGGAGATGTGGGTACGGTCAACCAAAGCTTCTTTTATAAACTCAAAGTTTAATCTGCATGAATGTCTCAAAATTCACTGAACAGGAGGAAAAATGCAGAATTTAAAAAGATCAAGTCTGATAATGCAAAAACTGGAATCTAAGCAAGTCATTCTGTCTTATTTGTAGTAACAATTGTCTTATTGTTCTTAATTTGAGCCACATTCACCAGACCAGGTCATAAAAATGTCTTATTTCAAGTTTTTTTAAGACAAAAATGAGGTGTAAATTGTTTGTAACAAGTCAAAAAAATCTGCCAATGGGATAAGACGAATTCACCCGGGAAGTTTCTTGAAATTAGAAAGATGTCTTAAAACAAGAATCTTTTATCTTATCCCATTGGCAGATTTTATTTTACCTGTTACAAGCAATTGATGCCTCATTTTTGTCTTTAAAAAACTTGAAATGAGACATTTTTATGACCTGGTCTGGTGAATGTGGCTCAAATTAAGAACAATAAGACAAATTTTACAACAAATAAGACAAAATGACTTGCTTAGATTTCAGTTTTTGCAGTGTACAAACTCACAAAGTTTGTTTGTTGTCAAGTTTCATAAATAAATTACCTCATCACGCTGTATCCAGTCAAAAGTCGTCTTGAACAAAGGAAAGTAGAGTTAAAACAAGGATATGATCGACTTTCACTTTTCGAAAACTTTCCAAAAACACGTCTGATTCATCACAACAGTGGGGAGCAAGGGCTCATGGGAAGTGTAGTCTTTATCGCAGGCTCTAATGTCAGCCTTTTCAGAAAGTCCTGACAGCAGCTGTGATATCACAACTTTTGATTTGTGGTTAAAAATATGTCTTAAGGTGTTTTTAAGTTTGGCTGAAGTTGCCGAACTTCATTAACCCAGAAATAAGCAGCTGCATCTCCGATAACATGTCAGCAAAACCTCGCCAACTACAAACACTCGTTATAAAATCAGTTTTTAATCTAATCCAAAAAAGAGAGGAAGTGTCACAAACTGACTTTTTTTCATCTCTTCTTTCCAGATCTTCAGTATAACTTGACCTCTGACCTCCTCCACAAACCATCCTTCCCTAATCGCTTTTATTTCCACGGTAACGGCTCCTCCAACAGCACCAGGGGGCGTGTGAGAGCACGACCAGGCCAGGTCACCTGTGCCACACACCTGGCTCACCAGAAGGTAAAATACAGACATGACACGTCCAAACGTCTGAGGGGAATCAGCTGCAGCTCTGACGTTTCTCCGTCTCTGTTTCTGTTTCTTCATCTCACAGAAAGACGTGACGGATATTTTCACTCCGGTTCAGTTTGAGGTTTCTTACAATCACAGAGAAGCCAGCAGCCACAGATCCTCGTCACGACACTTCCCACCGTTAAAACCCATCCTGCATCAGAGCGCCAGGGACAAGAAGACCATCACCAACCAGGTACCAATGAAAAGTTTCCCTCCCCCAGTTCTTAACAGCGTGTATTTCCCCCTTTAACATCAGTGACAGCTTGAAGTCTTTTGTGCTCGTTGTGGATGAGGGTCTTTATTTTCTCAGATGGTAAAACTGACCATTCTTCTTGGCAAAAAGCCTCCAGTTCCTGTAAATTCTTGCTCTGTCTTGCATGAACTGCAGGTTTGAGACAGACTGTATAATGAGTGGACGTAACGACATTCGTCTCAAACTGAAGCCTCCAGCAGATGCCCCGCCCCCTGGTGTCTGGCTGCAGTATAGGTCATAAGCCCCGCCCCCTGGTGTCTGTCTGCAGTATAGGTCATAAGCCCCGCCTCCACATGTATTCCAGATATGAGCCGGGAAAACTTTAAAAAATTACGATACCTCGTAGAAACGTTTCTCTCATCTTTACGCTAAGGTGGTATGATGATGTCATCTGGCTGCATGGTGTTCAGGTGTTTTTTTTCTGAGAAGTTAGTTTCTCATTAGTTATTGGACGTTAAAAACCGTGATATAAGTTTCGTTTTACAATAGTTGACAGCTGCCGTTCGTGAGTAGTTTTTACCGGGATATAAGAAACTTCAGGAAAGAGCCAAAAGGAGACTGAAGAAGAAGAAATAAATATTTTTATTTCTCTTTTTTACTTGGCTCCACTGGAAATTCTCTACTGCGCAGACTCTGGCTGCACAACGGCGGCTAGAGAAACAGGGTTTTTTGGCTTCAAAATCATAGAACGGTGACAGGCGGAGCCACGCTGTTCATTCTATATACAGTCATTGGTTTGAGATCTCGATATTGAGGTCAGGAGACTGAGATGGCCACTCCAGAACCTTCACTTTATTCTGCTGTAGCCAATGGTAGGTCCACTTTGCCTTGTGTCAAAAAAATATCACGCAGTAAAATGGAACTATCTTCTATAAAATATCAAAAATATTGCGATTGACACTGTAACAGTAAATCAAAATGTAATTGTTATTCTAGAAAACTCTACGCTCAGTTACAGAATGTCGATTTTACAATTTTAAATATTAGATATTTTTGCTTAAATATGTCAGTTTTCAACATTTGCAACAATATTATATCAATGAGAAAGGCAAAACTGATTAAAAACTGAATATAGTTTCAGCATATATTGTTTCACCATGTGACATAACACAACTTTATTACATACTAGTCTAAAAAGTGAACCTTTTAAGAACATTGAAATGTATTTTCCAACATTTTTTGGACCATTTCATTTCTTCACAAAGGAGAGATTGTGTTTTTGTTATATTTGAATAAGTAAATAGGACTCAATACTTTCACAGTTTTGAATTGTTTCCAATTTTTGTTTTACCACATGACAATGAGGGAAGTCTGCCGTCATGGAACAAAGTGGTTTATTTAGTAATTTAATTTTTTAGACATGTGTCCTGTGCCTACTTTGCAGATCTGTATTATACAGTTTTAGAAAAATGCCAGAGACGAAAGCTGAAGATTTTAAAATGTTTTCAATCATTTTAAAAACAGTTACCTTTTTTAAATTAAATGACTTTTCTTTAACAGCATGACATTTTCAACTTAAACGATATAAAAGTCTGCCATTTTTGTACTTTCGTGGAAATAAAAATCATGAAAATCAAAAACAGCACACTGCACCGCAAAATCCGAAACCTAAACAAGTTTTAGTTTGTTTTTTTTTAGTCAAAATTGTCTTATTTTAATTTAAATGAGCCACATTCAACTGATAAATCCAGACACACGTCTTAATCCAAGTCTGAATTTCTCCTAACAAGTCAAAAAAATCTTCCAGTTGAGACTAAAAAAATTTGCTCATCAAGTTTCCTGGAATTAGAGTAATGTCGCAATACAAGAAACTTTTTTCTTACCTCATATCCAGATTTATTTGATTTGTTACAAGCAATTTACACCTCATTTTTGTCTTTAAATAACTTGAAATAAGACATTTTTATGACCTGGTCTGGTGAATGTTGCTCAAATTAAGAATAATAAGACAATTTTTACTACAAATAAGACAGAATGACTTGCTTAGATTTCAGTTTTTGCAGTGTAATAAGTCAAAAAAATCTGCAGTTGGGGTAATAGAAAATTCTCCCATTAGGTTTCTTGAAATTAGAATAATGTCTTGATTTTTTTTACTCCACTGGCAGATTTCTTTTTTTTTTTTTGACTTGTTACAAGCATTTTAGACCTAATTTTTGTCTTTAAAAAACTTAAAATAAGACATTTTTATGAACTAATTTGGTGAATGTGGCTCATATCTTGTGTAAAAAGATCATTTTTGTGCTAAAAGTAAGATAAAATGACTTCCTTAGATCAGAGTATTTGCAGTGACTCCGTCCTGATCCAGATGTGTTTCCAGCTGCAGCTCGTTAAGAAACATCAGCTCATCCTCAGCGTCAGCGTCACTGACTCACAGACACGGAGCAGAAAGGGTTAACGAGCAGGAATTTACAGCTGCTCTTATTCACCAGGACGTGATTCATGATCTCTGAGAGCGAGGTCAGAGGTCGGGGGAGTCGACTGTATCCTCCTCAGTTTGGGAAATCATGACTCAGCACTTTATCATTTTACTCTGATCATCATCAGTGAATTTTCTTTCTCTCTCTTTCTCTGTCAGACTCACTTTTATCGATCCTGCTCTCAAGTCAACTGCTCGACCAACATGCAGCTGTCGGCCGAGCTGGTGCTGCCACAGTAAGAACACACACACACACACACACACACACACACACACACACACACACACACACACACACACACACACACACACACAGCTCCAGCTCTTTAAGTCGAAGCAGTTTTCCCACAGAGACGCTGACACATGGAGCTGATCAGCCTCTGGCGAACAGAGGAGGATTTATTTAGATCAACATCTTTGATCGAGGTTTGGCTGGATCATGTTTCTCATCACAGAAAAACATGATTTTCTCATTATGTAAGATACAATTAGCCCCATGTGTCAGAATCAGAGCTTTCTAAAAGAGTTATGGAATTAAAATCTTACAAATATTTGTTTTTTTTTTCACTTTTCATTTAGTCAAACTTTGAATTTAAAAAGGAAAAATACAACAAGTCTATTACAAGTCCTTAAAAAGTCTTAAAAAGTCTCATAACTCATTGGTCTTGAATTTGTTAGGGCAGGATTTGGTAATGTTTTATTTTTTATTTTTTCGGGACTTTTCGAGAAGGAGATGTAGAGTGAAAACTGTCTTACAAGCTGCTTATCTGCATCCTAGTTAACCAGTCTATAACTATGAGTCACTGTTTGCACTTTAACATACAGATATTAACCAATGAGCAACTTTATCTTCCATAAAAAGTCAAAAACTAAACTTGAATGAGTCTCATTAAGTGACACACGCTGTGATTTGGTTGTAACGCAGCAGGATCCTCAAACCATCCACTATATTCATGTGTTTTTGGTCTTAAAAAGGTCTTTAAAAAGTCTTATATTTGACTTGCCAAAACCTGTAGGTGCCCTGAAACAAAGACAAAATGCAAAACATAAAACATTGGGGGTCTCAGAGAAAAAAGTCATCTTCTCCATTTAGAAAAGTCCTGTGACTATTTCCGTCCATTCTTTAAGGTTTGGGGTTTTAGGATTATACTTTAATAGTGTTACACATTTTTAGCAGCTATAAGCAGAATCTTACAGAGATTTAAAACCTTTGCTATAATAAAATCTTTGTTTAACAAACCAAAATACAAAAACTTTACATCAATGGGTGTCCTGTAATGAAAAATCTGTTCCAAAATTCAAAGAACTTAATTCAAAATATTTGTAATTTGGAAATATTCTGATTAAATCTTGATGAAGTCAGTGAATTATCAGAGTTGATCTGAACTTAAAGCTCATGTGAGGAGTCTTTTTTGAGTACAAATTGTCTTAGTATTTTTGATATGAGCCACATTCAATCAAAAATCAAGAAAATGACTTATTTCAAATTATTTAAAGACTAAAATGAGGTCTGAATTTCTTGTAACGCGTCAAAAATGGGGTCCGAAAATTTGCTCGTCAAGTTCTTGAAATTAGAAAAATGTCGTCATACAAGATTGTTTTTTTCTTTTTAACCTATTGGCAGACTTTTTTACAACCTTAAATATGATTAACTGCCCTGCTCTAGTTAGAAGTGGAATAAAAATCTCAAAATTCAAATTAAATCTTGTGAAGTCAGAGAGTTTTCAGAGTTGATCTGAACTCAAAGCTCATGAGAGGAGTTTTAAGATTCAGTGACTCAAGGCTGATTATTTACATTTTACAATAGTTACATTTATTACATCTGTTTTAACACAGAGATATTTTGTTTCTGTTTATATCAGTGAGCAGAGTTTCATCACCGTGGGCTCTGGAGAAACTATCCTGCTGAAAACCTCGTTGTTAAACGCCGGCGATGACGCCTTCCTGCCCAGGATGACGCTGCAGTTTCCCGACAACGTTCACTTCGTTAAAGTTCTGCACGACGTGAGTCACAAACAAACGATCAGAAGTTTCTGTGGGTTTGAAATCCTCATTGTTTGATTTTACAAACTGAAGTGTGTGTTTGTATGTGTGTGTGTGTGTGTGTGCAGGAGGCCCACAGCATCAGTTGCGCGGTCACACAGGAAGAAAACAGCACATCAGTCGGCGTCGACTGCGGCGTCTCAAACCTCCTCCCTTCAAACTCCCCCAGGGTGAGAATTTTCTGAAGACGCTTCGAGCTGAAAGTTTCTCTCTGACTCGTCTCCTGTTCTCGTCTTTAAACGCTCGTTTACGTGTCGTTACTTCATGTTCTTCTTTGCCTCGTCAGCAGCTTTTGTTTAGTTTCCTTTTTCTCATGAAGAAAATATTTCTAAACTCCTGAAACTCTGGAGTTTCCCCAGAGAAAGAGACAAACAGCAGATTCAAGAACAACAGTTAAAAAATGCACAAGATTCAAGTTTCACACGAGGGCTGAACAGTTTTAGAAAAAGATCTAATTGCGATTTTTCTGACAGATACAGCGATTTACTTTAAATCAAACTTTAGGGAAACTTTCACAATTTACAGTAACATTTACAAACTTGACAGAAAATCACATCAAACCATTGAAACATCAAAAGCTTTTCCTCTATTGTGAGGATGAAAATAAAAACTGAAGGTAAGAATTGTTTCCGACTTTGAGATAAAAGGTCAATATTTTAATATGAAAAGTGGAAATTTTGAGAAATAAAGACAAAATTCTGAGACAAAAAGTCAATAAACTTCCAGAGTTTAAGAAATCAATTCAACATAATGTGAGAAAAGTCCAAACTTTCTCATTTAAGGTCAAAATTTTAAGATATTAAGTCATGATTCCTAAAGCCGAAACTAAATATTTATCGAAGATTTCTAAATATGTTGCTGTGATTTCTAAGTATTTAGTCAAGATTTTTCAATTTCTAACTAAGATTTATAAATATGAGGTACGATTTGTAAATATTTAGCTAATATGCAAATTCACACTTCCAGAATTTGCCAGGGAGGATTTTGAGAATTTTATCAATGCTAAATATTTAGAATCAGGAGATATGTTTAACATTTAGATAAAACATAATATTTGACGAACATATTTCATAAATATTTCTCTAAATCTGAATAAAAAGTGATGTTTTAGGGCTAAATGTGGAGAAATGTTGTTATTTGTAGTTTATGCTACTTTAAAATCAGCTCTTTATACATGTGTCTTTTCTTTTCTCTTAGTTTATGTAAATTTTAAAAAGATTTATTTTAGCAGTTGTGTGATTTGTGACGATATTGAAAAGATGAAAAGCAAACACTTTTTTTGGCATTTTCCCTTTTCCTTGCTCCTATTTTATTTGTTTGTTTGGTTTTTGTGCAGATGAACATCAGCTTTTTGTTGGACGTCAGTCAGAACAGTTCGGCTGGAGACAACTTCATCTACATCAACACCAGCAGGTAAAAAACAAACAAACACACTTTTAACATCTCAGGAAAACTGAAAGAAAACCTGTCGAAGATTAAACCTGTCTGAGTTTTTAAAGATGACTTCCTTTGAGCAAACTGTGAAGCCGTCTGTTTTATTTTGAATTAAATCCTCGTGTGTTTTTCTTCAGTGATAACTTCGAGAGAGAAGAGTTTCTCCAGGATAATTCTCTCAGTCTCCTCCTTCCTCTGAAATATCTGGTCAACCTCAACATCCGTGGGTGAGTTTGCACAGGAGGAAAAAAATCACATATTATATTTTAAATTAAACAAAACAAAAGAAATGACTGATATTATTGGAAATAAATCACAATAATAAAAAGTTTTGGCGTCCTCTGAGATACCAGCTCCTTTAACCTAAACTAAAATTTTATCTATTCAGTTTGGTTGTCATGCAGGGTTTTTATAATTCTGTAACTTTAATACTTTTATTTAATTTAATTATTCATGGTGGCGGTATTTTTTAGTGCTTTTATTTATTTATCTTCAACTCTCAGTTCGTTAAAATCATCTTAAAACACATTTTTATTTCTTGGCTCTTCACCTCAAATGAGACTCTGCTCTGTTTTTGTATTTTATGGTTTGTTTTTAAGTGACTGTTTCATTATTTTTGAATTGTTTTTGAGAACAATGAAGCAGTTTTAAGCCTCTTTTTTTAAATCTTATCCTTTAACGTAATATTTTTTAGATTTATGTACAGCAATTTGGTTCAGCTATAGTTTTTTTAAAGTGATTTATAAAGAATTAAGTCAGTTGAGTTTTTAATTATTGATTTCAATTTTTTAAATTTTAAATAATAATGATAATAATAATACATTTTATTTGTATTGCTCTTTACATTTTGACAATCTCAAAGTGCTACAGAGTAAGACACAATTAAAAACAATTAAAAAACAAACCCACATTAAAAACCCTTTTAAGAATTATTTCTAGGGTAGTAATGTAACTATTTACAATCTTGCTACTGTTTAATATCTGAGCTTGTTATTATTTTAACTTTAAAACCGCCTTAAAAAATAGATTTTTAGTTCTCTGAATTAGTCTCTAAAATGTGTAATCATTCTTTTAAATGTTGTTGCCCTTGCTTTATTTATTTTTTTCTTTGTTTTGTATGTATTTTATGAATTTTTGTTCAATAACTTTGAAGCACTTTGAACTGTGTTTGTGCAATATGCAAATAAAAGTTGATTGATTGATCAACAAGTGGACAAAAATGCGGAAAGATGAGACGTTTACAGAGGAAACAGAGAAAATAGAAATAAGTTTCTGCCTGGAAACGATTATGTCGAACTTAAATCCTAATTTATAACCAGCACCTCGTTTAAATGTTCTGCAAAGAAACAAATCAAATGTTTTATCAGAGTTTTTCAACTTGAAGTAAAGTTATTCAAAGTGAATTTAACAGCGAATATTATCTGTATTTTTGTTTGTTTGTTTGTTTGTTTACAGGTCTGTGACTCCGACCTCGTTCTCGTTTGGAGACGAAGACTTGACTCCAGTCGACTGTTACCCTGAAAGATTCAACTACACCTACAAGGTAAAAATCAGCCGGGACACAAAGATACGATAAAGTTTAGACTCTTCTCTCTCTGTGTCTTTATTCCCCTCAGTTTCCTCTCGACTCATGTTTCTCTTGTTGTTGTTTTTCCGTGAGCAGGTGTTGAACTCTGGTCCCAGTCGCTCTGTAGAGACCGTGGTTGAAATCACGTTACCAAAAATGCTCACGCCGTACAAACACAGACTCCTGAAGGTCTTTAACTGGCAGGTAAAAGATTTAACTTTCGAAACTGTTTGATCAGATCTCTGTTGGTTAATGGAGCCTGAGGAATCTTATAATAAAAACCTGTGTGTGTGTGTGTGTGTGTGTGTGTGTGTGTGTGTTCAGTCTTCTGTAGGTGTGTGTTCACTGAGTAACTCCACCGTCTCCGTCCATGAAGACTGTGAAGTTCCTGAAGCTTCTTACATCAAACAGATCGTCTTCTTCTTCACAGCAACGTCTCACCGCAGAATGGTACACACACACACACACACACACACACACACACACACACACACAGATAATAAACACTGCAAAAACTGAAATCTAAGCAAGTCATTGTCTTATTTTTAGTCAAATTTGTCTTTTTATTCTTGATTTGGGCCACATTCACTAGACAAGGTCATAAAAATGTCTCATTTCAAGTTTTTTAAAGACAAAAATGAGGCATCAATTGCTTGTAACAAGTCAAAAAAAAATCTGCCAATGGGATAAGATAAAAGATTCTTGTTTTAAGACATCTTTCTAATTTCAAGAAACTTCCCGGGTGAATTCGTCTTATCCCATTGGCAGATTTTTTTGACTTGTTACAAGCAATTTACACCTCATTTTTGTCTTAAAAAACTTGAAATAAGACATTTTTATGACCTGGTCTGGTGAATGTGGCTCAAATTAAGAACAATAAGACAATTTTTACTACAAATAAGACAGAATGACTTGCTTAGATTCAGTTTTACCTGTATGACTAAACTTTTGTTCCTCTACAGCTAAAGACAAAGTTTTTAGACCAATCTCCTCAGCAGATGAACTTAAGCTCTTTTCCTCAGCAGCAGCTTTTAGAAACTATGATATTTATATATATATAAGAATTAAAGGATTTTAAATATAACTTTATTTATCTTGCACCTTTGAAAACATTAGTTCACAAAGTGCAAAGTCCAACAACACAAATCAGCAAACAAAGAGAGAATAAAAGATAAGTTAAAGAAACAACTTCAGATTGAACAATCAATAAAAAGTCAACAGCACAAACTGAGACTATGAGAACCAGAAGTAAGAAGAAGTGAAAAAAGGAAATAGAAACAAGGAAAAAGATAAAAACAACACGATGTGAGAAAAGCACAACTTCTTAAAAAAGTGTTTTATTCTGCACAGCCAAAAGTGTTCATTCGCTGGTTCATTTTGAAACAGGATAATGATTTTATTGATTTAATGCAGAAGATAAACCTGATTTTTTTCTTGTGTTGTCAGTTTTGTGGCCGTGTTGATGATCTGTGCGAGCGTTTGGTTTGTCGCCTCGGTAACCTGGAGGCAGGAAGAGAAGTCAGCATCCAACTGGAGGTCAAACTGAACCCTGCTGTTTTACTGCAAGCTCCGGTAACACACACACACTTTGTACTCAAACTTCTCCAATTTAAACATGAAATATAAAACAAATGACACGTTAAAGAAAAAGTCATTTCTCCGTCTCAGGGTCGTCACGGCGTGATGAAGCTGGAGAGCACGGCGTTTCTGTCCAACCCCAGAGACGGACCTCACACCATCCTGATGGAGCAACAAACAACAGCAGCCATGGTAAAAAAAAAAAAAAAAACCTTTAGGAGAATAAAAATAAGTGAAACCGGGAAGTTTATTACAAGTTAGATTAAGTCACAATATGTCCTCCTGCAATATTCTAATCACAGACAGTGAAATATTTCTTTTACCTCAAATGTGTCAGAATATCAGATACAGTTTTTATAGTAGATGTTTTCTGTTTTACACCAGAGTTACTCAACTTTCCTCAACTAAAGAGACAAACTGTTGAAAACTAACTTTGACGGAGAAACTTAACAAGTGGAGGAAAGTAGCGAAAACAGAAATAAGTAGCAATAAAAACAAGTTAAAAGTGACAGAAATGGCACAATTATTGAGAAAAAACTTGGGAAATAGTCAGAAAGTTCCAATAAATGTTCCAAAGTGGCAAAAAAAAGAGTGAAAAGTGACCAAAATATCAAAAGTAGCAGAAATAGTATTGAGTGCATAGAGATGAAGATATTATTAAGAAGCTTGAAATTTCTGTTTTAACTTCCTTTTTTATTGATCTAATGTAATATTCTAATTTTCTGAAACACTGAATTTTGTGTTTTCATTATCAGTAAGCCATGATCGTCAACATTTACAGAAATAAAGGCTTAAAATAATTTACTTTATGTTTAATGAGTTTATATAATATCTGGGTTTCAAATTATGAACTGTTTCATTTTTTTCTTATTTTTTGTGATTTACCTGTATATGCAAACAAAGTTATTAATTTAAAAACAAAAATCCTTCCTCTTCCTCATGTATTTTTGTCTTTTTACAAATGAGAATGAAAAATATGATGATCCCTTTCAGTAAAGCAAGTGATATCAAATTATTTTTGAATCGAAATCCAAATAGTTTTTCTGATTTGAAGTTATCTTTTCCTCTTTGTATTGATCGAGTTTAACAACACATGAGATGATGAACCTGAAATTAATCCCTGAATAAGTCGCAGTTGGAATGAAATGTTAAAAAGTGCCACAGATGTGATTAAAAACTGGAGGTTAACGTTCAAACATGTTGTGTTTTGTTTCCAGGTTCTGGTCGAAGCTTTGTTCAGTCAAAAACCTTCAACAGCCGTGAAAGTTTTTATCATCGTGGTGAGTTTAGTTTTAGGTCTGATGATCCTGGCTGCGCTGATCTGGTGTCTGTGGAAGGTGAGTTTAACTTTATAGAAACCAAATATTGGCCCTTTTCCACTGACTCGTCTCAGTCCTACTCTACTCGCCTCTACCCGGTTTGTGTTGTGTTTCCATTAGCGCGGTACTACGCGGCAGACGCCAGTTTTTAGTACCTACTCTACCCTGGTTCTAAGAGAGTAAAGCCGATACTAAAAGGTGACGTGGACGGACTGCCGGTCACTCATTGGTCAGAGAATGTCGTCTCTGCAGCTTCTGACTCTGAACAAATCACTTACAAGAGGCAAAGGAATAA
>RPOG01005134.1:9878-35774 GCA_008086565.1 Thalassoma bifasciatum | reverse complement strand
AAATGAAACACACAAAATGAAAATGTATGAGTCACTACAGACACTTGAGAGATACTTGCCAATAATTTCACACAGAAAAAATAACAGGAACATATAAATATATTTTCATATATTTGGTTGCACCACCTGACATTTTTGGGTGCTCAAATTAAAAATACTAAAAAATACTGAACCTAAAATCTTTGAAATGTTGGTCAACTACTGAAATCTGTTAGAAAACATAATTCTTCTCTCAGAAATATGTTTTTATCCATTTTCAAAGAACTTTTTAAAAATACGTTTTTAGACCCTCTTTTTGTCATTGACCCCTGTGCTAAAAATTTCTGAATTATTGTTATGACGTTTTGATGATTGACAGGGGTTGAGTTAAAAATAGAAATACACTCATTTCTAAAGAAAGGATTCCCTGTGTAAAGGATGATGAGTTCCTGTTGGTGGCAGCAGCGCAGCTTTGAGCTGTTTCACTCCTCCACCAAAGAAGAAGAAGAAGAAGCTTTTGTTACCATAGCAGCAGGAGTTTTAGTTAAAGTCTGTATAAAACTGTCTAAGTCCAACACCAACAGCTGAAATCATCATGTTCAGTCAAAGTTTATGCACCGACACCCAGCAGGTCCCTCAGACCCGCAGACAGAGCTCCGGGAGCCGGCTCAGAGAGCTCCAGGTCACCGGGACAGCGGAGCTGAGCTGCCCGGCGGATGGAGCCCGAGTCCGGGTCAGAGTGAGCAGCAGCAAGGAGACAGTTCCGGAGGTTAGAGAGAGTGTGACCCGGAGACTGGACTATATCATCCAGACTGTCAGGTAAATACAATAATACTAATACTTACACTACATGTTTATGGGTCAATGACAAAAAGAGGGTCTAAAAACTTAGTTTTAAAAAGTTCTTTGAAAATGGATAAAAAACATATAGAATTATTTTTCTAACAGATTTCAGTAGTTGACCAACATTTCAAAGTTTTTAGGTTCATTATATTTTAGTATTTTTAATTTGAGCACCCAAAAATGTCAGGTGGCGCAACCAAATATATGAAAATATATTTATATGTTCCTGTTATTTTTTCTGTGTGAAATTATTGGCAAGTATCTCTCAAGTGTCTGTAGTGACTCATACATTTTCATTTTGTGTGTTTCATTTCTTTTATTTGTGAATAAGATAAATAATTTGATGTTAAAATAACATTTCACATTATTACATTGGTTGTCCCACCTGACATGGAAATTGTTCCAGTCACCAATGAAGTGAAAAAAGCTTTTTTATCAGTATTTCAGAGAAATCTACAAACTTTTCCACTTGGTCACAAATGTCATTTGGGCTCCTCTGGCTGATGCAGTTTCCTGTTTCCTGTTTTATTCTCTTCACTTTAAAATAAAAGTCTAATGTTACGGTTGCACCATCCTGACATTTGACAAGGTGAAAATTACAGGACAAAAGTTTTTTTTACATTTCTCATCAGCTTTAAAATTCTTTTTATTTGCAAAGAATGTTTTATTTAAAAAGGTTCAAGCATAAAATAATGCCACTGTATTTTTAATTTCCATTTACAATAACTGACATTCAATTTTTAGAGTTTAATTACTGTGGATACTTGTCAGGACGGTTGCACCACCTGACATTTTGGGGGTTTGAGGAACCAAAACACAAAAAAACATGTTATATTTTAATAGTTTAAAGATGTGTTCAAATAACACAGGTTTCATAGAATAAAGAAATACATGTGATGAAATACTCAATTCATGATGGAAGGAAATATTGCACTCNAACAACAAATGATCCACAAGTGGCAAAAAGAAGTGAAAAGCATCAAAAATGGGCCAAAGTCAACAAAAATGGCAAGAAAATGACGAAACAACCTGGAGAGTCAAAAGGTTTCAAGATGCACAATAAGGAGGCACTTGAGGAAAAATGGGCTGAAGAAAAACATTTCTACACAAATGCCACAAAGTTTCCTGCTTACAATACGCCAAACAGCACAGAGACAAGCCTCAAAACTTCTGGAACAAAGTCATTTGGAGTGATGAGAGCAAAAGTGAACTTTTTGTCCACAACCATAAACATTGTTCCATTTGGAGAGGAGTCAACAAGGCCTATGATGAAAGGTCCACCATTCCTACTGTGAAACACGGAGGTGGATCACTGATGTTTTGGGGATGTGTGAGCTACAAAGGCTCAGGAAACTTGGTCCAAACTGATGAATGAAGGATGAATGCAGCATGTTATCAGAAAATACTGGAGGAAAATTTACACTCATCAGCCCAGAAGCTGCACATGAGACGTACTTGGACGTTCACACATGACAATGATCCAAAACACAAGGACAAGTCCAAGTTTTGTGATAAAAGTCGAACTTTTGCACAAAAGAGGGGAAGAAAATCCAAATTTTTTGAGATGAAAGAAAAAAAAATTTGAGAAAAAAACATCCAAGACAAATTTTCACACAATTAAGTTAAATTCTAAAGACAAAAAGTTGAATTTAGGATAATTTAGTCAAAATCTGAGGTATAAATTTGAAATATGGGATTTTAAGGTCAAAATCGAAAGACAAAAGTCAAAATTTGCCAAATAAAAAAAGTCAAATATTTTAGATAAAAAGTCAAACCTTGAGAAAACATCAAAATTTAAGATCAAGGACAAAGAATTGAGAAAAAACGAACAAACAATTTGGGATGAAGTCAAGATTTCAACATAAAAGGTTGATATTTTACAGAAGAAGTTATTTTCCTTAAACTAAAAAGTGAAAAATTTTAGATGAAAAAACAACATTTGGGTCCTGCCATTGGCTACAGCAGAATAAAGTGAAGGTTCTGGAGTGGCCATCTCAGTCTCCTGACCTCAAACCTGCAGTTCATGCAAGACAGAGCAAAAATTTACAGGAACTGGAGGCTTTTTGCCAAGAAGAATGGTCAGTTTTACCATCTGAGAAAATAAAGACCCTCATCCACAACCAGCACAAAAGACTTCAAGCTGTCATTGATGTTAAAGGGGGAAATACACGCTGTTAAGAACTGGGGGAGGGAAACTTTTGAGCACAACAGTAAGTAGAGTCTCCTCACTGTGATGAAATGTTCTAACAATCATGTTTGTGTGAACTGCAGGCGTCAGGTTTGTGTCTCAGCGGTGGGAAACGCTCAGCAGAAAGCGGCTGAAGTCAGTCAGCTCCTCGGACAAACTCTGGGACCCCCCCTCCTGGTCAGAGAGGAGGAGATGAAGGAGTGGAAAGAGGAGGAGGAGGAGGAGAGAGTCACTGTCACCGTCTCCTCACGGGTGTTTGTGTCCTTCAGCCTCGGAGGCAGACGAGCCAAAAAAAACCTGTGACCACTTCCCTCAAAGACTCGTGAAACCAAAGAACACGTCGCTGTTGTTATGTTTTTATTTCATCGCTGCGTAAAGTGCATTTTTTCAAGTCCTTTCTTCTTCACCTGAGTCAGGTATTTAGATTCACAGCAAAGGAATCAACCTCAGTTTGGAAAGATGTTTTTAAATTTCACAATTTTTCGGCTCCTTCATGATTAAGTACATTCAATCAGGCAACCTTCAAAATAAAACTGTTATTAAAATCCCTTTGAACTCTGTTTTATTGGCACTTATATTAAATACTTTTAATTTGCACATTTTCTTTGGGCTCAAACGTTTGTTTTCATGACCAGTTTTTTCTGGAGGAAACATCCATCAGTAATCCTCGTCTACGTCAGCGTCGTCTTCAGGGTAGATGTCTCTGAGCCACGGCTGCATGACGAAACGCTCGCCATTGAAGTGTGTGAAGTAATTCTCCAAAGTGGCGATGTTCGGCTGGAAACGACCGAGACAGTGAGACGGAGAAGATTGAGCGTTAAAGTCTGAGTTTGTTTTTATAAACTTACCCTCATCCCCTGGATCCGCTCCAGCTGCGTCTGTGGGAGGTAACCAACGAACACTGAGGACGACGTGGGTCCACTGAACAAGACTTTATAATGAGGCGTCCTCTCCACTCTGGGGCCCTACACACACACACACACACACACACACACACACACACACACACACACACATATAAGGGTCAATGAGGTGACGTCCCCTTTTTTGTGTCTGAGTGCAATATTTCCTTCCATCATGAATTGAGTATTTCATCACATGTATTTCTTTATTCTATGAAACCTGTGTTATTTGAACACATCTTTAAACTATTAAAATATAACATGTTTTTTTGTGTTTTGGTTCCTCAAACCCCCAAAATGTCAGGTGGTGCAACCGTCCTGACAAGTATCCACAGTAATTAAACTCTAAAAATTGAATGTCACTTATTGTAAATGGAAATTAAAAATACAGTGGCATTATTTTATGCTTGAACCTTTTTAAATAAAACATTTTTGCAAATAAAAAGAATTTTAAAGCTGTTGAGAAATGTAAAAAACTTTTGTCCCGTAATTTTCACCTTGTCAAATGTCAGGGTGGTGCAACCGTAACATTAGACTTTTATTTTAAAGTGAAGAGAATAAAACAGGAAACAGGAAACTGCATCAGCCAGAGGAGCCCAAATGACATTTGTGACCAAGTGGAAAAGTTTGTAGATTTCTCTGAAATACTGATAAAAAAGGTTTTTTCACTTCATTGGTGACTGGAACAATTTCCATGTCAGGTGGTACAACCAATGTAATAATGTGAAATGTTATTTTAACATCAAATTATTTATCTNGAAGAATTATGTTTTCTAACAGATTTCAGTAGTTGACCAACATTTCAAAGTTTTTAGGTTCATTATTTTTTAGTATTTTTAATTTGAGCACCCAAAAATGTCAGGTGGTGCAACCAAATATATGAAAATATATTTATATGTTCCTGTTATTTTTTCTGTGTGAAATTATTGGCAAGTATCTCTCAAGTGTCTGTAGTGACTCATACATTTTCATTTTGTGTGTTTCATTTCTTTTATTTGTGAATAAGATAAATAATTTGATGTTAAAATAACATTTCACATTATTACATTGGTTGTACCACCTGACATGGAAATTGTTCCAGTCACCAATGAAGTGAAAAAACCTTTTTTATCAGTATTTCAGAGAAATCTACAAACTTTTCCACTTGGTCACAAATGTCATTTGGGCTCCTCTGGCTGATGCAGTTTCCTGTTTCCTGTTTTATTCTCTTCACTTTAAAATAAAAGTCTAATGTTACGGCTGCACCACCCTGACATTTGACAAGGTGAAAATTACGGGACAAAAGTTTTTTACATTTCTCAACAGCTTTAAAATTATTTTTATTTGCAAAGAATGTTTTATTTAAAAAGGTTCAAGCATAAAATAATGCCACTGTATTTTTAATTTCCATTTACAATAAGTGACATTCAATTTTTAGAGTTTAATTACTGTGGATACTTGTCAGGACGGTTGCACCACCTGACATTTTGGGGGTTTGCGGAACCAAAACACAAAAAAACATGTTATATTCTAATAGTTTAAAGATGTGTTCAAATAACACAGGTTTCATAGAATAAAGAAATACATGTGATGAAATACTCAATTCATGATGGAAGGAAATATTGCACTCAGACACAAAAAAAGGGGACGTCACCTCATTGACCCAGATACAAACTGTTATTATTTTTTTTTCCCCTTTAAAAAAAACTTTCTCCCCCTCAGCTGAAGTTTCCTGTTCTCACCTTGTGGTCGCGTGGAATCGCTGCGCGCTCGTGGTGCTCGTCCACCTGGAGATGAGATACTGCGCGGGCACGGCGGAGAGAAGCAGCACGAGCTGCAGCACCGCGGCTGCTGTCAGCTGCTGAGGCATGACTGCGCATGCGCCACCTGCGGACGGAAACGCGCTTCAGGTGTTTGTGGGTGAATGTGGAAACAAAATGCAAATCAGCTCAAAGCATTTCAGGAAATGTTCAGAAAAACACAGATTAACACAGAAACATGGAGATAAATGCAGAAATTACAGATTAATTTAACAATTAAGGAGGAAACTTTGATTATTCCCTTTAGAATAAAGAAACTTCTCATGTCGGTGAAACTCGGATTTCGAAAGTGAAGAGTTTGATTTACAGCAACATAAACTTGTAGTAAATGCAAACTGACAGATGAAAGTGTGGTAACTTCCTGCAGGTGTAAAGTTGATCTTACCTGGAGTTAAAACCCAAAGTCCCGTCTGCTCTCACACATTGCGTCAGTTTGTTTTGTGCTGTGAAGCTACGCAGAGTCACACACTTCTCTCTCCTTTATTTACATAAAGCTTCCACATGCTGCTGCCACTCTCTATTTACATTTTAGTGAAAATTGTTGAACCAGTTATCTGTCCAATCACAGCAGCACACGGAGGAACCGGAGCACCTTTAGCGGCTCGACACGTCAGGGAGATCCGAGCATGAGAGCTTCAGGGCGGGGGGGGGCTAATCAGAGAGAGACACACGGAAATAAGAGTTTACAGAGAGAGACAAGCAGAAATAATAACAGAACACAATGATTTATAAATCAAATTAAACCAAATACACTACAAAGACAAGATTTTTAATGTTAAAACTGATTAACTTTATATATTTTTTAAGAAATATTCCCTGAAAAAGTCTCTAAAACTGGGACAGGTTCATGTTTCCACTGTGGTTCATCACTTTTCCTTCAACAACATTAAATAAATATTTGTGAACTGAGGACACTAATTGTTGAAGCCTTGCTGCACTCCTCTACTACGGAGCCACGCTGTTGTAACAGGAGCAGAATGTGTCTTGGTTTCATTGTCTTGCTGAAATAATCAGGGACGTCCCTGAAAAAGACAAAGTGTCTTGGATGGCAGCAGATGTTGCTCCAAAACCTGTTTGTACCTTTCAGTATTACACTGCAAAAACTGAAATCTATGCAAGTCATTCTGTCTTATTTGTAGTAAAAATTGTCTTATTGTTCTTAATTTGAGCCACATTCACCAGACCAGGTCATAAAAATGTCTTATTTCAAGTTTTTTTGAGACAAAAATGAGGTGTAAATTGCTTGTAACAAGTCAAAAAAATCTGCCAATGTGAAATCTATTGTACATATGTGTATGTATATGTATGTGTATATGTATGCATGTGTGTGTATCAGTGTTAGCCAAGGTTGATGTGTGTGAATAAACTAAACAAAACTAAACTTCAGGCCAAAAAGTTTAAGATGTGACATATGTTTGCTGCCCATCTCCATCCATGTGTTGTTGAAAAAAATAACCAAAAAAGGCTTTTTGGAGATGCAGAGTCCCCCAGATATCCGGCATCATTAACTTCTTAGCTTGTGAAAATGTAAAATCTATTGTACAAAAGTTATGATTAAAAACTGTAAGACGAATTCACCTGGGAAGTTTCTTGAAATGAGAAAGATGTCTTAAAACAAGAATCTTTTATCTTATCCCATTGGCAGATTTTTTTATTACTTGTTACAAGCTTTTTACACCTCATTTTTGACTTTAAAAAACTTGAAATGAGACATTTTTATGACCTTGTCTAGTAAATGTGGCTCAAATCAAGAATAATAAGACAAATTTTACTAAAAATAAGACAGAATGACTTGCTTAGATTTCAGTTTTTGCAGATGCTGCTTTTGAACTTTGCGCTGAGAACAAACCACTTCCATGATTTCCAAAAAGAGTTCAGCAGCGTTTGTGTGTGTTGTTGATGTGTGACTTTGTCTTTGCATGGTAGAGTTTGAACTGTCACTTGTAGATGTAGTGATGAACTGTGTTAACTGACAATGGTTTTCTGAAGTGTTCCTGAGCCCACGTGCTAATATCCTTTACACAATGATGTGGGTTTTTAATGCAGCGCCGCCTGAGGGGCCTTCAAAAAGCAGCAAAAATGGGAGAAAGAAAAAGCAAAAACAGCAAGAAGCAGCAATTAAGTGAAGTTTAAGGTGGAAAAATTGACGAAAAGTAGCAAAAAATGGGTGAATAA
Organism: Thalassoma bifasciatum; assembly: GCA_008086565.1. NCBI lineage: Eukaryota > Metazoa > Chordata > Actinopteri > Labriformes > Labridae > Thalassoma > Thalassoma bifasciatum. The sequence goes on along the minus strand of RPOG01005134.1, from coordinate 27,888 downwards.
TGGATGAAAACAGCAGGAAGTGGCAGTGAAGTCAAATAGTAGACATTTAGAAAAGTTTCAGGTGGGAAAAACAGGTGAAAAAAACAGCAAAAATGTATTTGAAAAAGAGGAAAAATGGATGAAATGTGGCATAAAACCTAGAAGAAGCAATAAAAATAAGTCCAAGTTGGAAAAATGGTCAAAAAGCAGCAAAAACGGGAGAAAAAGAGGCAAAAACAAGAAGTAGGAATAAAAATAAGCTTTAAGATGTAAAAATGTAGAAATTAGTTAAAGTAAGGGTAGCAAGACAGTCAAAAAGAAGCCATTCAAATAAGTTTTAGGTAGAAAAAATGGTCAGAAAGTAGCAAAATGCTTTTTAAAAAGAGCAAAAATGAAGGAAATGTGGCAATAAAAATAAGTATTAAGAAGAAAAAATGTTCAAAAAGCAGCAAAAATTGGAGGAAAAAAAGGCAAAAACAGCAAGAAGTAGCAATAAAGTTAATTCTCTTAATCTTTTGATGATATTATGGTCTGTAGATGATGTAATCCATCAATTCCTGCAGTTGGACAAAGTTGAGAAACATTGTTCTGAAACTGTTGGACTATTTGCTCACGCAGTTGTTGACAAAGTGGGGTTGTACTGTCACTTTTATACCATAAACAGCAGAGAAATCATCCAGAGGAAAACACATTTTATTTTGAAAAATACCCCACAACTTTCAACTTGGACAAAAAAACAAAAAAAAAAAGAGAGAGAAAACAACCAAAACCAAATCCTTGAAAAGTGATGATTTTTTTTTTTAATGACACAATCAAGGACATGACAGAGAAGCAGATATGGAAACACAACTGTTTATTCACTTAAAATATTGGTATGAACTAACAGGACAGTAGTACTTCCCTACACATACATTCTAGCTTTATGCTTCGTTTTAACTCCTTTAGATATAAAAGTATCCAAACTAACAAACACAGACTCCTCACTCACTTCACACACATCTTTCCCCTTAAAACGTCCACAAACGCTCACATGCTGCTGCCACTTCACACACACACACACACACACACTCTCACACACACACACATCTGTTGTTAGATGAACATGAGCTCCTATAATGTAGCGAAGGTCGAATTATATTTGTGTGTTTTAGGTTCAATCATGTAAACATCAGACAGAAACACGGAGCCTATGCTTTAAATTTAAATTTAAATTTAACTTTAAATTTCCTCGACTTTTGGTTCCAGACTCTAACTCCTAATAAACTGTACATTATGTAAATATGGAGATTTAAAATAAACCTTAAAGTGTTCATAAAGACTTCATCTCTGCCAGCATGTACATACTTTAGTGAGCTGATATCCTTGGCTTCTTACCCTCATAATAATATTTATGTTTATTTTTATAATAACTCTTTCTAGAGGAAGGTCTATAGAAGCTTATTTCTGCCAGTTAAAGAAATAAAAATGAAAACTTGGTTAAAATGAGATTTATTTTGCCCATATTGAGTCTAAATAATGAGATTTTTTTTATCTCCAGTAGTCGTTGCTGTTTCTCTTCCTAAGACACGGTTTAGTCAAGTTTCTTCCTTCTACAAACACATGAATTTAACTTTTTAACAATCTTATAACTTCGATTTTTATCTTGAATTTTGAACTAATGTCTTAATTTCAGATTTTTCTCATAAATCTGACATTTTATCTCAACTTTTTTTTCTCAAGTTGTAACTTTCTTGTTATGATTTCCACTTTCAAATCGAATAATTTTGGACTTTTTTATAACATAATATCAAGTTTTAGTTTCATAATTATGACATAACTACATAATTTTGAATTCTATCCCACAAAAATGACATTACAATCTCATGGTTTTAAATTTTTATCTCAGAATTTTATCTGATTTCAGATTTTTGTCTCAAATTTGTGACATTTAATCTCACAATTTCAACCTTTATTTATCTCAAATTATGTCCATTTTCTTTTTTTTAAATAGTTTTTAACCTGCACTGTTATTATCTTTACCATGTAAAATATTGTTTTATCTGTTTGTTCTTTTTAACTTTTCAATGTAAAGCGACTTTCAGTTTTTGAAAAGCGCTTTATAAATAAAATTTATTATTATTATAATTATTATTATCATAATTATGGTTTAATCTCACATTTATAACAATTTTCAACTTTTTATCGCATAATTTCAATTATTAAACTCAAAATTAACTTAAATTCACAAATTTATCTCAAAATTTTGACTTTCTATCTCATAATTTCAATTTTTCACCTCAATATTATGACATTGCAATCTCATAATTTTAACTTTTTTCCAATTATTTGGACTTCTTAAGTCATAACATCAAATTTTATCTCCACATTATGACGTAACTACCTCATGATTTTGAATCTTTCTCTCACAATGATGAATTTTTATCTGATATTTTAACCAACTGTGTCATAATGTCGTTTTTCTCTCTGTAAATGTGACATTTTAAATCACAATTTTGACTTTTTATCCCAAAATTTTTACTGATTTTGTCATTTTTGACTCTCATATCTCTTAAGTACAACTTTATCTCACAATTTCAACTTTTTTCTGTAAATTGTGACTTCATCTGGGAAAAAAAAAAAAAAATTCTGGACAATGCAAAGTTTTCTTTTTTCATCTGTAACTGGCACAAATGGGCTTCCGTAGATTTTTCTTTTTCTAAATCTGGAATAAAACTCTTCATATCAACATTTTTGTGAAGCACGTAAAAGTCAAACTTTACAAACTCTGTATTTGAATTTACTGATAACGTCACTAAAAGAATGTCCCGTATGACACACGCACACACACACACACACACGCACACACACACACACACACACACATTATATAAAACTGCTCCAGGAAATTAACACATTCAGACGCCACGGTTGAAAACTTCAGTGCCCTAAAACAGAATTTGGCAAATTCATATCAAACGATGATAAAGAGATAAATGTTCAGGAAAATGAGACAGAAAGAAAAAGAAGAATCCAAGTGTTTGAAGGTGAAAACACACGACACACCCGACTGATTTTGGCATTTTCCTGCGCTGGAGCGACGACGACAGAAACGTGAGATTTTCAGATCAAATTTCCTCTTTGAAGAAGCCGAGTCCCAAAAGTCCAGAGAGAGTGAAAAAGGCCCCAAAAAAAAAAGAAAAAATGAAGATTTTAAAATATGTGGGAGAAGCGAAGGCACACAATCAGAAAGTTTCAAACTTCTCTCTTTTCAAATTCAGTCTGATGAGCTTTGATTCGGCTCCGTCTCTTTAACCCAGACATGAAAAAGTGCTAAAACATGCGAGAAGATCCATGTGTGTGTGTGTGTGTGTGTGTGTGTGTGTGTGGTCACCATAAAAACAAACAGAAAAAAAAAAGAGTCAGCATTTCCAGAAGTGTTTTTTTCTGCATTGATAACCTGTGTGTGTGAGTGTGTGTGTGTGTGTGTGTGTGTGTGTGTGTAATCCAGAGCTGTACCTTCAGTTACAGGATAATATTTCCACGTGAATAATGGTTTTACAACAACAAATAAGTCTTTTTTTTTTTCTCCTATAAATACATTTCTTTGAGTTTTCACTACGATCAAACTTTATGCCACTGTTTGTACGCTGAAAGAGAATGACAACACACACACACACACACACTCGCAGAGTCACGACTTTGTATCTTCCACACACACACACATACAGGCACATACTGTACTTTGCAGGGCACACACACACACATACACACACACACACATCCAGGACATAAAGGCACAAGGTATTGCTAATGTTGAAGACGCATCGAAGGGTCGTCGTCAAAACACGGAGAAAAAAACGTCTCACGTAACGTTTTATAGAATCTCAAAAGTTTAAAAACTGTGAAAATCTTTCAGATTAAACAAAATTGCAATGATGATAATTTTACTTTGTAATCTGCAGTTTTAATCTCAAACAAAGGGTTTTTATATGAATAAAGTTATACCTGAATTAACTATTTAATGGTAAAAATATGTTAAGAAGAATCTCCGTCTTTTGATTTGGCGTCATTGGTTCGACTGATATCACAGACTTTTATTTTGAAAGGTTTAAAAGATGTGAGAACACTCAGGGTCAAAGGTCAAAAAGAGCTAAAGATAATCCATAATAAGAGTCACTTTACTGAGAAAATTATTTTTAATCACAATTTGTTCCTTTGATTTGAGCTTTAAGAAAAAAAAAAAATTATGAAAAAACAACACGTTCATGTTTGGAAGTTAAATGAATAAAAAAATAAAAACTTGGCTTTGTTGGGAATTTTTATTTTGCCCGTTTAAGGTCGAAATTATAAGATAAATAGTCAAAATTTTGCAATGTGATAAAATAACTGTCAAAATTTTAAGAAATTTCAGTCAAATTTTTAAGATAAAGCCAAAATTTTGAGATATTACTTATTATTTGTCACATTTAAGAGACAAAATTCCAAATCATGACATAAGAAGCCAAATAATGAGATAAAAAAAGTCAAAACTACATGATAGAAAGTTTTAAATTCAGATTAAAAAAGACTTTTATCTAAAATATAAATTTTGATCTCATTAACAAAATTTTTTGTTGGAAATTTTGACTTTTTCTAATCATGTTGACTCAACTATCTAAAAAAAAATCTGCATTTGTGTCAAACATTTGAGTGTAATATCTCAGATTTTTAAGATAAAGCCAAAATTTGAGATATTACACTCAAATGTTTGAGACAAAGGCAGATTTTTTTTTTAGATAATTGAGTCAAAATTAAGACAGAAATGGTCAAAAAAATAATTTGTTAATGAGATCAAAATTTATATTTTAGATAAAAGTCTTTTTTAATCTGAATTTAAAACTTTCTATCTTGTAATTCTGACTTTTTTATCTCATTATTTGGCTTCTTATGTCATGATTTGGAATTTTTATCTCACAATTCTGAATTTTTCTTTCATACTTTTAACTCTTTCTCACAAGTTTGACATTTTATATCACAGGAATGACGTCTCAATCTCACAACTCTGAATTTTTAGTATAAGTTTTCTTCTTTTGTTGACTGATTATCTCATAATTTCAACTTTCAGAATCTCTTAATCTTTATTCCCAAAAAAATGTTTGTTTCATTTCACTGACATTTTTTTTCCAGATGTTGTGATGTGTAACTTTTGATTCATTTTATTGCTTTCATGACAGAAAACTGGAAAACATAAAACAACATTCTACTAAACAATAACCATTAACTTAAAAAAGTGAGAGTGAAATAAAGTTTTGAACTTTTCTGACTCGTGAAATCTCCGTATTTTGATGACGACCCTGAAACGTGATCAATCCAAACATTGAAATGACCTCTTTCATCCTCAGCTTTCAAAAATACAAATTCTTCCTAACCATCATGCAAAAAAAAAAAAAAAGAAGAATAATAATAAACGCCACCCACACTCGCACACACAGCGACGTAAACAGAAACGACAGATCCACAGTACCGAGAAAGGTACGCCATTTTGGTATTTTAGCGCCGACAGACACGCTCAGGCCGGTAAATGTGTAAGACTCCAAAAACAGAGAGAGCGGATCATCACGTACAAACTTTATAAAAAGCAGAAAGAGGGGGAGGGGAGGGGAGGTCGTATAAAAAAAGATGAGGGACGACGAAAGTGGGCGGGGCCAAGTCTGCGAGCGACTTTACTTACATCCAGCTCTTCTTGTGATTTTTTTTTTTTCAAGTTTTACCCCTTTTTTTTTTTGACACGAACAGGTAAAGGAGTGTTTCAAAACACCAGCGGCGTCCGAGTCTGTGCGATCCAACATGGACCAATAACGGAGGAGGAGGAGGAGGAGGAGGAGGAGGAGCATGCATCTTTACGGGAGCTCACTAACTCGCCATGAGGAGCGGGAACTTCACGGCGCCGCCTACGTCTCCTCTACCATCCAATCAGGTTGGCTTTGGCCTTCTCGGTGAGTTTGCGGACACGCCCCTTCGAGGAGGTGCCGAAGGTGATGGAGGAGTCTTCGAACAGCAGCTGCCTCTGCTCCTCCTCCGAGTCCTCCTCCATGTACCAGGCCGAGCGCCGCCCCTGGTTTCGCGTCCTCATTGATCCACTGGGATCCTCCCCCGCCTCTTTGCGCCCGGATCTCTGAGGGGGAGGAGCCTGTAAAGGAGGCGTCACCTCCTCGTTCGCCCTCCTGCTGCTCCTCCTCAGTGGCGAGGGCTCCGGGGACTCTGCGGCGGCTGTGGCGGGGGCGGGGGGGCTGGCGTCGTCGCTTCGTACCGCTCGTGGTCGCCCTCGCCGCCTGGGGGACGACACCCCGGAGTCTGAGAGCAGAGACGTTTCCTGCGTCCCGCCCTCGTCGCCCGTAGACTGGTCGAGCTCGTCGTCGGGGGTGGAGCTCCTGCGGGCGCCGCTCCTGGGAACGTCCTCCAGCTCCTGTTTGCTCTTCCTGCCCCTCTTCTTCCCTGGGGGGCGGCCCCGGGGCCTGGGGGGGCTGCCGGGGGTGGAGATCTCTGGAGGACTCTGAGGAGGCTCCAGCCCGGATCTACGGCCCCTCCTCCCCACGCCCAGGGTCACGTGACCGCTGTGGCCGTTCAGGTGGACCGCGTTCTGGGAGGCGGGGCTTAGAGGAGAGCCTGAGGAGGAAACAGAGACAAAAATCAAACTTTTATAAGAAGAGGAAGAAGAAGAAAAGGCCGAGCAATTAATCACAAATCCCTAAATGCAGACAGTGAAAGCAAATAAAATTATTTTGCAGTCGCTGTTTACTTCTCTACACCAAAGAGACAAATTGTTGAAAACTGCCCTTGTAAAAGAAAAAAAATCTAAGTGGTGAGTGGCAAAGTGGCAAAAACAATAAGACAAAGTAATAAAAATGTGATTTAAGTTGTCAAAAACAGGAAAATTTGGAAAGAAAAGTGGCAAAAGACTTGGAAAATATTTGGAAAGTTGCAAAAAATGATCCAAAAGTGGTAAAAATGACCATAAACACAATGACCAGAACGTTCTGAGCAGTGAAAAGTGATAAAAAAAATAGCTAAAAGCTACAAAAAATGGCAAGAAAGTTGGGATACAACTTAAAGAAGAGTCAGAGAAGTGCAAAAAATGGTGCAAATGTGGTGACAAAAAAAAAAAGAAAGAGAAAAAGACCACAGGAAGTCACAACAAAAAGTAGTTTTAAGTTGCAAAAATGGTTGAAAGCAAGAAAATGGTCCAAAAGAGGTAAAAAATAATGGAAAACTGACCTTAGGAAGAAGCTTAAAAAATGAGTTTCAAGTGGCAAAAATGGTCAAAAACAAGAAAATTTGGCAAAAAAAGTGGAGAAAAGACTTGGAAAATATTGGAAAGTTGCAAAAAATGATCCAAAAGTGGTGAAAAAAGGAGTGAAAAGTGACTAAAATGACCAAAAACCAACAGAAATGGGAAAGAACAATCTGAGAAAACTTGGGAAATAGTCTGAAGGCAGCAACAATGAGGGGAAAAAGTGACAAAAATCAGTGAAAAATGGTAAAAAATAGCCAAAAGCTAAAAAAATGGCAAGAAAGTTGGGATAAAACTTAAAGAAGAGTCAGAGAAGTGCAAAAAATGGTGCAAATGTGGTGATAAAAAAAGAAAAAGACCACAGGAAGTCGCAACAAAAATTAGTTTTAAGTTGCAAAATTGGTCGAAAGCAAGAAAATGGTCCAAAAGAGGTAAAAAATAATGGAAAACCGACCTCAGGAAGAAGCTTAAAAATTAGTTTCAAGTGGCATAAATGGTCAGAAACAAGAAAATTTGGCAAAAAAGGGGCAAAAACTACGTAAATATTTATTAAAGTAGCAAAACAGTGTCTAAATAGGGCAAAGAATAGTAAAAAAACCCACAACAAGAAGCAATAAAATGATTTCTAAGAGGCAAAAATGGTCAAAAGCAAGAAAATTCTGCAATGTAGAGAATTCAGGGAGGAGGAAAAACTCCAGAAGAACAAATAAAAGAGTGAAAAATGACCAAAATGTGCTTAAAGCAGTTACAAGCAGCAAAAATAAAATTTCATGGGTTGTTGTTAAACTGTAAATAATGTCAACAAACATAGGAAACCTAAAAATGATCACATTAGATTATTTTTCTTATTCAGCCCTAAAGTGACGTCCTGGTTGTGTTTCCTCGTGTCTCTGACCTGGCGTGTGTCGAACAGGAGTCCTCAGTTTTCTCCGGGTGCTTCCTCCTCCTCCTCCGCCTCCGCCGCCGCCGCCCTCTGAGGCCGGAGTGGGCGTGGCCTTTTCAGGAGCTGAAGGAGACGACGCCGACACAGAGTTATGAGCCCTCAACGAGCGAGAAGACTCTGTGAAAAAGAGAGAAATGAACCTTAAAATAAAGAAAACACAGTCGAGTCCTGATGACAAACAATGAACAAATTTTATCAGTTAAATTAAATGATACCATCATTTAAAAAGACTGACAAAGTAAGAAATACTGATTCAGGCTTCCTGCCTTTACCTCCACTGGGTGAAGTTTCTGTTTATGTCTGTGTCATATTTTTTTGTTGTTGCTATTTGCAGACGGTCCCTAATAATAAGTGATTGAAGCTGAATCCGTGTAAATCTATAAATACATAAAATTGTGAGAATATCAAGTTGCAAATCTACGAGTTTATTTGCAACTTCATGAAGCTGCAGATTTGCAATTTTCAGGTTTATAAATTCATAAATTTGCAAAACTTTTGAGTTTCTTTCTCTTTTATTTCTCTGATTTCCACACGTGGCCCTAACTCACCGTCACACGATGACAACACTTTTCAACGTCCAGTCTCTAGTTTTGTCTAAGTTTGGGTCTGAAATGTTGCTAAATCTAAAAAGAACATTTTTTTATTGCCTGAAGTTCACAGTAAATCGTCTCGGTGGCGTTCTTTCTGACCTGCTGCGCTCTGTGTGCTGTTGGCGTTGTGGGAGTGGGACGATGACGCCGGCGTGTGCGTGGAGAAGCGAGCGGAGCTTCGTGTCCGTGCTGCGGCCGGCGTGTCCGCCCTTCCATTCACCAGCTGGGGGGGCTGTTTCGGGGGGGCGCTCTGCCTCTGAGACGAGGGTCGGGCAGGGGGTGGAGTCGGCTCCCGTTTCCCCGTCACTCTGGACGATACGCGTCTCTTCCTCTCCGGGCTGCGGCGAGACGACAGAACAGACTCTTCAGACGCAGTTAAAGAAAAAAAAGTAAAGTTCAGGTGAAAGTTTGAGTTTGTACCTGGACGCCGTGCTGCTGGCGGCAGAGTCACTTCTCCTCCTCCTTCTCTTCATGGCGTGGCGCGTCTGTCGGTCCGTGGCGTGGCGCGTCTGTCTGTCGGTGCCTTGTCGGGTCAGTTTGTTGGTCAGGCCGTGGATGGCTTTGTAGTCGGAGAGGATGGGACTGATGTGCTCCTCGAACAGAGCAGAGAGTCTCAGACTCATACTGTAAATCTGCAAATGGGTCAATGACAAAAAGAGGGTCAAAAAACATATTTTTAAAAAGTTCTTTGAAAGTGGATAAAAAACGTATTTCTGAGTGAAGAATTATGTTTTCTAACAGATTTCAGTAGTTGACCAACATTTCAAAGTTTTTAGGTTCATTATTTTTTAGTATTTTTAATTTGAGCACCCAAAAATGTCAGGTGGTGCAACCAAATATATGAAAATATATTTATATGTTCCTGTTATTTTTTCTGTGTGAAATTATTGGCAAGTATCTCTCAAGTGTCTGTAGTGACTCATACATTTTCATTTTGTGTGTTTCATTTCTTTTATTTGTGAATAAGATAAATAATTTGATGTTAAAATAACATTTCACATTATTACATTGGTTGTNTTTTTAATTTCCATTTACAATAACTGACATTCAATTTTTAGAGTTTAATTACTGTGGATACTTGTCAGGACGGTTGCACCACCTGACATTTTGGGGGTTTGAGGAACCAAAACACAAAAAAACATGTTATATTTTAATAGTTTAAAGATGTGTTCAAATAACACAGGTTTCATAGAATAAAGAAATACATGTGATGAAATACTCAATTCATGATGGAAGGAAATATTGCACTCGGACACAAATAAAGGGGACGTCACGTCATTGACCCAATAACAATAAAAACTTATAATGTATGAAGCTCATCCACAACTACAGCCTTTGTCACGTTCTACTTGCACATTCATTGCACTTTTTAACTCAAATGTGTAACTATTTTTTCTCCTTTTTGTGCCATAGATTTTTCATGATCTTATTTTTTTATTACATAATCTCTGTTTTTTAATATTATATATTTAGTGTTGATTCATGCTTGTTTTGTACAGAAAGCACAGTTAAAACTGAAGTCAAATTCCTTGTTTGCTTCTTAAAGACGCTTGGTAATAAATGTGATTCTGGTTCTGAAATAAAAACAAAAATACTGATTTGACCTTGTTCTCCTCTTCAGCTGAGTCTCAGCTCAACAGAAACTTTATCTCTGAAAATTTGTGCAAAAGCAAAATAAAGTAATTCTTGGTTTTGTGAAAGGTTTTTGTGTTTACCCGTGACTTCTTGCTGGGCGTGTAAGCTTTGGAGTTACTGAAAATGAGGCGAACGTCTTTGCTGAGCTCGATGGGAGACGGATACTTTCCCTCAGTGAGTCGGTTCAGAACGGTGCCAAAGTCCATAGGTGAGTCCACGATCTGCAGGTAATCCTGAGAAAGGAGGACGAAGAAAAGCGTGATGCTATTTCATTAGAGCTACAAAACACAGAAGATTCAAAAACCAAAATGTGACAGAAAACGTGAACAAATCTGAGTCAAACTGATCCAGATGAGTCCAGTTAGATTTTAAACCTGCAGATTTTACTGAAAAAGCCAGTTCCTGTGTTCGTACCGGGTATTCCTGCAGGTCCACAGGTTCCCTAAAAGGTTCTGAGTCTTCACACTGAAAGATGAGGTCCAGCAGCTCCTTACAGCGCCCCCTCCAGGCGTGAGGGTCGTAGGAAGGAGGTCGGGTTCGCAGTTGACGCTGCATCGGTCGACCGCCCTGAACCGGAAGAAAAAGGCAACAAAACGAAATGATTAATTCATAAAATATAAAATAATACAAGATACTAACCTTTTAGGGAATTTTCAAGGATAAGAAAAAGTTTCACAGTTTATGTCTGATGTTTCAGAGGTTAAACATCAGCTAAAAAACAGGAAAACGAAAAAAAAAAATTGAATGACAATCACCACAGCAGAAGATATGAATGGAGAGTAGGGCTGAAAGATTTATGATGATGATTGACCCAGGATCTTTAGTGTCAGCTGTTTCACACACACACGTGTTTAAGTATAAAACTGTTGGGAAAAATTCCTCTTTTTCCTTGGGATTGTTGAATCTCGTTTTTCTTATTATTGCTTATTTATTTATTTATTTATTTATTTTTTAATTATTTCATATTTTATTTTTTTTTTTACATAAAACAGTTATTTTGGACTCAATTGTTTTTAAAAGTTAAGAGTCAAAGATGCTCTTTTTGTTCTTCAGTTGTTAAAACTAAAAATACAATTAAAAAGTCCAGTTTAAAAATAGTGAGAGTTGTATTTAAAGTTCAGACTCAGTGGAGAAGTTTGACTAAGGGTTTAAGAAAAGTCAAAATTTGGCTGTTTATCTCAATATCTTCTTTAATATCTCTATTAATGTTGTCTTTATTTCTTATAGTTTCAACTTAAATCTTAGAATTTTGAATTTTTATATCAAAATTTTCGCTTTTTATCTCAAATGTTGCCTTTATTTCAATATTTTGATATTTAATCTCAAAAATGTGACTTTTTATCTTCGACATTTGCCTTTATCTTAAAATTTTGACCCTTAATGTGAAAGTTTAGACTTTTTTCACATAATGTTGGATTGATTAGATAAAATTTGGATTTTTTTTAATCTCAAAACATTGAATTTTTGTCCCAGAATTTTGTCTTTATTTCTCAAAATTTCCACTTTTCAACTTAAATATTGATTTATGTGTGACACCCACATGTGACATGAATATTCTGTGGAAATATGATTCCTGATAGAGTCTGCAAACGTCATCGTTATTCAACTTTTTCACTGCTGTCAAAAAAGTGAACTGCAAAAATCAGCAATATCTTAGAATCACAATGTAAATCACCCAAAAACTGTTTATAAGAGAAGCGTTCTGAGATAGTTACTGCAGATTTTTGTTCTGTTTTTGTGACATTGAGCTTTGTATGAAATCTAACAGACTTTCTAGGAACAGAAGAAGTTTGTTACCTTATGATTTCTTGTAGATGTTCCAGGAGTGTTTGTATCTTCATCCTCCTCTTCCTCATCATCCTGAACAGATAAGAAAGAAGAGTTTACGTGCAATCATCCTTTAAAAGTCTTAAAGTCATTACAAATGTCATATGCTGGTCTTTAAAACTATTTAATATAGATATTTTTCCTTTCTTTTCTTGCAGGACTATTCCAGATGGAGATGTAGAGAGACGACTTTCACAATAGTTGCTGATACAAATAATTATCTGAATGCTCACCAATCATTGAGGGACAAATATTAGTTAACCAATTAACTAATTTCATTAGTTGTGGCATTAAAAAGGTGTGAAAAAGTCTAAATTTGACTCTCTGAAACCTGGAGGTTCCCTGGGAAGATTATAACGGTGGCCCTGAAGGTTCACAGCTCTGCAACTTTAGGAAAACACAGGCAAAAAGACAAAACATGAGCAAATTATGAAAATCATCAATTTGTTGAAACGTGTGCAATGCGCATTTGTTGAAACGCGCTGCAAAAACTACAACACAACACACTAGAAAAACACACTGCAATGTAAACAACAGCTGTTTTCCAAACCTCCTCCTCCTTCTGCTGAAATTCAGTTTGTAGTATCAGTTTGTGAAAACTTGGTAGATCTGTAGTAAACTACAAGTTCCCGGATGTTTCTACTGATCCGAGAAAATTTCTCAGTCTGTAACGGACCAGTCTACCTGGCGTACTGTTTCCCACAATGCACGGCGCTAATGGCGTTTGTCAGTTTGGGGGCGCTCAGGTTGAGGTGAATTACTGACACCTACTGGAATAAATCAGCTCAACTACAACACAACAACAAAAATGTGAAACGGTCCCAGAGATAGAAGTGAAGTGACAGGAAAGAAACAGCGGTAAATGACGAGTGAAGTAGTACTTTCTCGACAAATGAAAATGGTTTAAGTATTTTCGGGGATTTAGTAAATAGTGAAAAATAAAATGTGATTGTCGGATGCACCCATTACTCCTGCGTCAAAAATGTGGTCGACCTTTTTATTTTTCAGTCAACCAAAGTCTAAATAAAAGAATACACGATAACTTTTGGTGTAAGATAAAAAATCAAATATGGAGATTTTGCTGTAATAAACTTTTAAATCTTTGCAAATTTGATAAAACCAGGACTCTAATCTCTAAATGAATTTGTTGTTTTTCTAAATGAATTAAAAATGTTCTTTGAACCACTTAAAATCATGAAAAAACAAAAATTCTAAAGAATTTTTTTACAACTACTATTCCCTTCACATGCTTAATTTCATTTATTTATTTTCCTTTGTATCTCATTGACATCTAATTTAACTTATGATGAAAATAACGAGGACATTGAAGAGGTGACTAACTACACCACTTAATTACTGACTTTACAAGAGTACCTAAATAAATACTATTTCAATTTGTAATCTTTTTTTGGTAGTCGAGGTGAAGGACTTTGTCAAATCCAGAGTAGTATACGACTAAACAGGTCCAACAAAACAGTCACACTACAGACTACATGTGGAAGTAATAGGTAGTAGGCAGTGACTACTACCTATTACTGTAGTATGTAGTATGTAGTAGGCGGTTTGGAAAACAGCCAACAAGTGTGTCTGGACGTGTGCATCACTTTAAATGTCCTCTGGGAACATTTATGTTGCGTTGTGTTTCATCTAATGTGTTGTGTTGTAGTTTTTGCAGTGTGTTTTACTAAATGTCTTTTCTTCAGATGCAGTGCTGTGAGCTTTCAGGGCCACCGTAGATTAACCCTATGGTCCCAAATCAAACAAAAGAAATACAAAACACTCTGCATATTTAACAAAAAACTGCCGTTTGATCCGTGTCAGATGTTGTAAAACTAAAACTCCCTTTTTTTAACCCTCTATCACTTTGTTTCCAATATTTTTTCACACCTTAGTTCATGTTTATTCTTCTGATTTTTGTTCAATGACAGAAACATAATGTGATTCAGTGAGAAATCCTGTTTTAACTGAATCATATTGAGCAGAATATGTAAACAAACCTCATCTTCAGAGTCGGAGAAAACCGTTTTCTTCATGGTTTTGTAGAGCGGCATGATGTCGGTCAAACTTTGGTCCCTAAAGACGACAAAAGACAAACTCAGCTTTGATAATATTTCACAGAATAAATCATGATTCTCACTCCAGGTGGGATTTGTAACTGAAAGATTTTAACAGGAGACTTTTTTTTTTCCAAGAGAGAAACTGATGACGTGTCGTGTTTGTTTACTCACTTGATGAATTGCAGCATGAGGTCAGAGACGAACTTGGCGGTGGTGACGATAAACGACCCGGGCTCGTTGAAGGTTTGAGCGTTGTGTTCGATGTAACGAACCTCCCACATTAGAGACGACAGACGTCTGAAAAAACAAACACCAATCATCTCTTTCATTCACAGCAGGTTTTCTGTCACCAAACCAAACGCAGCCTGACGCCTCGTACCTGTAGAAGCGGTTAACCAGCCTTTGGCGAATAGTGCTGAGGTCAGTGACGTAAGCAACGACGGTGCAGTAGGTGGGATACGCCTGCAGGTCCACGGGGAACGCAAACGGTGCAGCAACATCTGAGGAGAGGAAAGGAGGATTCAGGGAAAAGATTCATCCCACAGATGAACAGGTTGATTTAAACAGGTGAGTGTCATGATTGGGTATAAAAGGAGCATCATCCCCAAAAGGCTCAGTCCTTCACAAGCAAAGATGGAGCCAGGTTCACCACTTTGTCAACAACTGCGTGAGCAAATAGTCCAACAGTTTAAGAACAATGTTTCTCAACTTTGTCCAACTGCAGGAATTGATGGATTTCATCATCTACAGACCATAATATCATCAAAAGATTCAGAGAATCTGGAGAAATCTCTGCACGTAAGCAGCAAGGCCCAAAACCAACATTGAATGGCCGTGACCTTTGACCCCTCAGGCGGCGCTGCATTAAAAACCCACATCATTGTGTAAAGGATATTAGCACGTGGGCTCAGGAACACTTCAGAAAACCATTGTCAGTTAACACAGTTCATCACTACATCTACAAGTGACAGTTCAAACTCTACCATGCAAAGACAAAGTCACACATCAACAACAAACACAAACGCTTCAAACTCTTTTTGGAAATCATGGACGTGGTGTCCTCAGGGCCAAAGATGAAAAGGACAATCAGGATTGTTCTCAGCTCAAAGTTCAAAAGCAGCATCTGTGATGGTATGGGGGTGTGTTAGAGCCCATGGCATCATGGGTAACTGTCCCAGTCTCTGTGAAGGCAGCATTAATGCTGAAAGGTACAAACAGGTTTTGGAGCAACATCTGCTGCCATCCAAGACACTTTCAGAAAAAGTCCCTGCAGGGACTAATAAAGTCGTTCTGTTACTTTGGTTCTGTGTAAGACGAGGACAATGTTGTCGCACGCTCCGTAGTAGAAGAGTGCAGCTACTAGACTGACCTGGACTGTTGAGCAACTGAAGTTGTTCATCAACAAGAATGTGAAAGAATTCCAGCTCCAAAGCTTCAACAATTAGTGTCCTCAGCTCACAAACACTGACTCAGTTTTGTTATGAGTCAATATTTGCACGAAACATTAAAGTTTATCAGTTTGAATAAATATTTTGTCTTTGTGGTGTATTTAATCTGTTTTTATTTATGTCTAACACATCGTCTAAACTTCATTGGAATTGTGGCTGTTGTTGCTTTTAAAATTCATGTCTTCTTCCAACTTATTCTAAATTTAAATACCTAAATTTAGATCCACATGATAGACTTCAAATAAATCCTCCTGCAGCATGAAGAGTCGAGGGGAAAAAAAAAAGCTCCAGGAGGATTAAAGGAGCTGATTCTGCTTCAGAGTCTGATCCACAAACTGTCACTAGAGGGCGCCGTCCGCTCAGATTTCCACTCAGAGTGTTGCAGTAAAACAAAGTGTCGGCTTAATAAAACATTACATCACTTAAGATGAATTCAAGCAAGCGTCTCAATCTGTGGCGGCGGCGTTGAGCTCAAAGCGATGACTCACGCTGAGTTGAGTCACTCTTACGGGAAATCACTCCACTTCACCTGAATGTAACGTGACGTAACGGGAGTGAGTGATGTCATACCGAGCGTGCAGAGCCGGTCGATGGCTTTGATGATGCGTTCACACTCCTCCGCGCGTGTACGACAGCCCCATTCGCCGTCCAGCGGGACGTAAAGCAGCTCCTTCTGCTCCACCTCCACCAGCGGGACGCTCGTGCCCAACTCGTCAGGGAAAGTGGCTGCAGAGAAGAAGAAGAAGAAAGTTAATAGAAGCAGAAACTTCTGATTCACAAACACAGGAAGGTTAACGTGTGTTGTTGTTTTACCGTCATCAGGAATCGGCTCCATGTCCCACGGACTCATCTTCTCCGTGTCGCCGTTATCCCAACTGGACGAGAAAAGAAATCATCACTTTGTGCTTTTTATCGTTTCTCTGATGAATCTGAGTCTCTGAGGATTTTTTTTTTCAGAAATAACTGTGATATTATTCATGTTTCAAACCGACGCTGGAAAACAAAGGCCGTCGTCAGCTGGCGTCAGATCCAAACTGTCACCAAAGACGGTTTCGTGGAGTGAACGAGTGAAGTGAAGGTGTGAATGACTGAGCTGAGAGGACACAGAGCAGTTTGTCCAAGAAAACAAATTCTTCTCACATGGAAATTTGTCTTCATGAAACTTTTTGTCGTTCTGTCTGAGTGAAGAATTAAACAAACTCAACTTCAGGACTCACTCATCAGCAAAAACACTCAGACTTTTTTATGTTTTTCTTGTCTTTTATTACATTTTTACCTCTCAAATTTTCTATATATTCTATTTTTTACATATTGGAAACACAAAGTCAAAATCTTAGCGTGTGATTCTATAATTACAGGTACATTTCACACTCATGGAGTCAATTCATTTCACAAAATATTGATTTCAAGCAAAGACTTATTTTATTTTGGGTCATTTGGGTGATATTACACTCTCCTATAACAAACTTGACATTAAAATCAACACTAGTAAACCTGTTTTTTTAAATTATTTTCAGCATCATTTGTTCAAAATAATCATTGATGATGGTGGAAGTTTGATTTTCATTGGTGAAAAAGTTAAAGCTTCTTTCTCCTGTGCTTGGATATTGTGGTCTTACTGTGAGGAAGACAAAATAAATTACATTTTCAAAAAGTCTATGTGCTGAATTTTCTTTTACTTCTAATACCTAAGTGGGTCAATGAGGTGACGTCCCCTTTTTTTGTGTCCGAGTGTAATATTTCCTTCCATCATGAATTGAGTATTTCATCACATGTATTTCTTTATTCTATGAAACCTGTGTTATTTGAACACATCTTTAAACTATTAAAATATAACATGTTTTTTTGTGTTTTGGTTCCTCATTGGGGGTTTTACAGTCCACCACGTTGGGTCCTGACAAGTATCCACAGTAATTAAACTCTAAAAATTGAATGTCAGTTATTGTAAATGGAAATTAAAAATACAGTGGCATTATTTTATGCTTGAACCTTTTTAAATAAAACATTCTTTGCAAATAAAAAGAATTTTAAAGCTGTTGAGAAATGTAAAAAGCTTTTGTCCTGTAATTTTCACCTTGTCAAATGTCAGGGTGGTGCAACCGTAACATTAGACTTTTATTTTAAAGTGAAGAGAATAAAACAGGAAACAGGAAACTGCATCAGCCAGAGGAGCCCAAATGACATTTGTGACCAAGTGGAAAAGTTTGTAGATTTCTCTGAAATACTGATAAAAAAGGTTTTTTCACTTCATTGGTGACTGGAACAATTTCCATGTCAGGTGG
>RPOG01005133.1:17416-35775 GCA_008086565.1 Thalassoma bifasciatum | reverse complement strand
AGGGAGGTGCTGCCACAGGTGTGGGTTTATTTAGGATACTGGAGGAAACAGGTGCTCATTTAGTCCAAGACTTTAAGGAGGAGGAGGAGGAGGAGGAGGAAGAGAAGGAGGAGGAGGAGAAGGAGGAGGAGGAGGAGGAGGAGGAGGAGGAGGAGGAGGAGGAGGAGGAGGAGGAGGAGGAGGAGGAGGAGGAGGAGGAGGAGGAGGAGGAGGAGGAGGAGGAGGAGGAGGAGGAGGAGGAGGAGGAGGAGGAGGAGGAGGAGGAGGAGGAGGAGGAGGAGGAGGAGGAGGAGGTTCCTGGACTCCTGCAGGAGTCT
The DNA here is from genome assembly GCA_008086565.1 of Thalassoma bifasciatum. NCBI lineage: Eukaryota > Metazoa > Chordata > Actinopteri > Labriformes > Labridae > Thalassoma > Thalassoma bifasciatum. The sequence continues at coordinate 35,458 of RPOG01005133.1, read as the reverse complement.
CTAAACGCTCCCATCTCACCATCTCTGACTCTGTGGTGAAATATTAATGTATGGTAAATGTAAATATCTGGTAAATGTTAATATATGATAAATGTTAATAGTAAATGTTAATATATGATAAATGTTAATATCTGGTAAATGTTAATATCTGGTAAATGTAAATATCTGGTAAACGTTAATAGTAAATGTTAATGTCTGCTTATCCAGAGTTGGTGGATAATGGGGCGTAAAGATGTCGGCGCTGAACGACACTCTCTCGCTCTCTGACGGTAAAATCTGCCGCAGACTCGTCTGGATGGATCTCATACTAATCAGCTGCTCTGACATTTCACCGTTTCTGGCCTTCACAATTACGTCTGACTCCTAATTTCCTCGACTTTGAGAGAGAATCTCTTACTATTCCATTTACATTTGAGGCGTTTAGCCGGCGCTCTTATCCACAGCGACTGGCGGCGAGCACAACAGAGGAATTACTTGAAGAGCGAGGACGTGAGCATCATAATAAAAGCGCCCTGCGCCGTTAGAGGAGCGTGTTTGTAGTCGCTGCCGTTAGCAGAGGGAGCGAATTAGAGCGAGTGGAGGAGGCAGATGTAGGAGTCGTGATGTGATTGTGGAGAGATAAGGAGATTTCAGACGTTTTCCCTCAGACATGAGTTCCAGGCCATAAGGCGGCGATGGCGATGGCGGCGGCGGCGAAGAGGCGCTCTGATGTTTTTGCTGTTTGAAGAGAGACTTACTCAAACCTCTGTGGGCAATCGGATGTGACAAGCACCAAAGTGGACGCAATGAAAGCTAAAAAGCACATCTCTGCAGTTATTGCCTATTACCAGACAACAGGCCTCCTTCTTTCTTTCTCTTTCTTTCTCTTTCTTTTTCTCTTTCTTTTTCTTTCTTTCTTTCTTTCTCTCTTCTCCTGCTTTTTGGTGAGATTAACCTCAGAGAAATATTAGAGCAATAACTCCTCTGAGAGGTTTTTCTCCGTGGCAGAGGCACAAACCTGGGGAATGAACTTTGCACAGAAGTTTTCTCAAAGTAATGAGCTTTAAAAACAACAGAACAACAGGGAGAGGAAGGAAAGGAGTGAAATGAATCATTTTAAAACCTTAAACATCTCTGCAGATTATTCCCACACAGGAAGCAGAATAAATCCAGCTTTAAACAGAAACTCAAAGATTAAAAAAGCAGCTGATTTCATTTTCTCGATGGATGATGTTCGCTCTCCGGCTGTAATAAGCTTCATTTTTAAAACAGCACTTCCTGTTTCATTTCACTCTTGGTCGCCTTCAGATCTTTAAAGCAACAGAAACTAAACGGACCGTGACAGATCCGTCCTGTCCAACCGGGCACAGAAACAACTCCATCATTTTACACAGTTTGGAGAAAAACAGCTCAGCTCACAGATTAAACTGATGTAAAACTTTACAGCTGCAATAACTTCAACTTACTTAGGTAATAATTACTTAAACTTCTGTTTCATTTTCTTTAAATTACTCCTGAATATTTTAAAAATGGTTGAAAATTAACTCGTAACTTCTTTAAAATAATTTCAGAATTTAATCATAAGCAAGTCATAATTGATAAGTAACTGATTCTTTTAATTTCTTTGACGTTTTCTTCCACATTTCGAGGTAAGTTGGTAAAAGTTAGTGAATAATATAAAGTCTGTGTAAACAGAGGAAAAATGGTGGAAAGACTGAGTTTGTTTAAGAGGACGAGGAGTCGACAGTGAAGCAGGAAAGTAAACGATAGTTTTTTCTGAGTTTACTCATGAAAAACCAGGAAATCTGCAGCTCTCACAGCTCACTGTGAACAATTTTAACAGAATTAAATCACAATTTTAAGAATCCGTTTTTTTCTAATTTCTTTGAAATTTCCTTCACATTTCCAGGTAAGTTTGCGCTTCCTGTTTCTCTCCCAAACTTTCCCTCTCACCCAGCAAACATACGATCCTCTGATTGGTTGATGTGGTCGACCAATAAGAAAAGAGCGTCATGTTTTTTCTTCTCCCCTTCGTTTGCTCGCGAACACTCTCCTCAGAATTATCTGTCGTTACTGTTTTATTCTGCTGCAGACGTGAGACAGGAAACAGGTTTTTATTATTCTTCACTGAACATGTTTTTGTTGTTGTTGTTGTTGTTGTTGTTGTTGTTGTTGCTGTTGGTCGTCTGACACTTTCAGTCCAAACCGTCTACAAATGATCGAGCCGTTAATTATCTCTGACCGATCGACTCGTCTTCGGCTCACAGGTTTAGATTCAGCGTCATAGACTTGGGGCAGATTCTTACGACGAGACACGAAGACGAGACAAAGTGACGAAGAACCGTCGAAACACAGAAACCGAACAGACGGAGCCTGAATGAAAACAGTTGAGAACCAAGATGTGGAGGAAACTAACAGAAACATGAGATCAGTCCATGAGACAGACAAACACGACAGCCAAACCACTTCCTGTTGACCACGGGAAAACCACTTCCTGTTGACCACGGGAAAACCACGGCGTCCTGGTTCAGTCCCCAGAGTCCTGGTTCTCTGAGTCCACATTAAAACTCTGACCCGGTCTGCAGAGTTTCCTGACACCTCATCAGTCTCTGAGCAGATCCTGAGTCTCCTCACGTCTGTTTTTACCTCCAGATTCATTATTATTACGCATAAACTTCAGCCGGTCCAGGACTCAGTCTGAACCAGAACCCACACCAGGAAACAGACACCAGGAACCAGACACCAGGAACCAGACACCAGGAAACAGACACCCCCTCTATGTTGGTCACATGGTCCATAAACTAAATATATTAACGTTTATCCCTGTTAATGTTGATATTGATGTTAAAGTTGATGTTAATGTTAATATTGCTCATTGTTTGGAACAACACTGTTTGGTCTGTTCCCGCTCAGAAATGAATTTATCTTCCTGCTGTTTGTGTCCAAACTGAACTTTATTAAAACACAGAGTCAAAAACATAAAGAGTTTAAACACACACACACACACACACACACACACACACACACACACACACACACACACACACACTCAGAGTTTACCGTCTTATCTTTACGCCCAAACTTAAAGAGGAAACAGCGACCGAAGAAAAACCATCTCACATTTATAAGCTCTTTAGCTAAAGTTAAGACGCCGTAAAGATCAAACTTTCTGCACCAACAGGTTCAGTCAGAGGACCACACACACACACACATACACACACACACACACACACACACACACACACACACACACACACACACACACACACACACACACACACACACATATACACACACACACACACACACACACCGTTTGTCAGTCAGTGAAACAAACGCTCTTCAGTCAATGACAGAATCCCTCACAGAGCGTCTGAAGCGTCTGAAGCGTCTGAAGCGTTTGCTGCGTTATCGGGAACAATGAGCGTCCCCGTCACTCATCACGCCGTCTGATCCAGACGCTCTCGCTGACGGCGAGCTGAAATGATGTAAAGTCTGCAGCCCAGCGAGGAAGTTCAGCGCCAACATCAGTTTGTGTTTCTGCAGCGTCTGAGGTTTGTTTTTATCGCACGTTTGAGTTTAAAACATCTTTTTTTTTTCACAGACCTCGAGAGACGAGTCTGATCTCTGGAGAAAAGATTTTAGGAAGAAGTCGTCTAGACGAGATAAACAGCTGCTCTGTGTGTGTGTGTGTGTGTGTGTGTGTGTGTGTGTGTGTGTGTGTGTGTGTGTGTGTGAATCTGTGTGTGAATCTGTGTTCATCTTTAGTCTTAATTCTTAATGATTCTTTTTGTTGCTAACATTAGAGTTTAACTGAAGAAGCTCTCAAACTGAACACAGAAACGTTCGTCACTCTCACAGATTCAGATTTAACACAGAGAAAACAGAGTTAGCTTCATGCTAACGTCTATGGGGAATTACATTTATATGCTAGTGGTTAGCAAACATGGATATAACTTTGGTTTAAAACAGAATTTAACTTTCACAGAAACATGTCACAGTTACTCTTTGTGAACAAAACTAAAACCTCTAAATGTGAAAATACTAAAACAGGTAAATGTTTTCAAACAGGAAATGACTTCAGCACAACTACGGCAAGCTCAAGGTTCAAACGACTTGAAGCTTTGCTTGGTGGAACATCATCAGTCAATAAAACACAACAAAACAATTTGTTAACATCACCTGATGTGGGAGTTTTACTGATTTGTATCTATTTACATCTAGTGATCCAGGATTTAGTGACCAACTTTGTGTTTGATTTCTCACAAACTCAATAAAATGTAGATAAAAAAAACCTGTGAAGCAACTTTTTGTTCACAGAAAATTCAGAGGAGAAATCGATAAAGAATCTGATCAATAAATATAATAAATATAAACGTTGGTATCAGTAAAATCCGACAGATTCCCGTCTGTCGTTCTGCTGGTTGTTGTTTTTCAGTTCACGTTTTTTTTTCAGGCCCCGTTAGAAACTTAAAGATGTTACACAGAACCAGCTCTGTGTGTGTGTGTGTGTGTGTGTGTGTGTGTGTGTGTGTGTGTGTGAAATCCTTCCACTCTCAGGTTAAATCTGCGAACACAAGGATGTAAAGACTCTGAACTTAAGATGCCGCTCGGCTAAAAGAAGCGTCAGCGTTTCTTCAGGAACATAAACCTGATCCAGTCTGTGTTTGACAGGTCGGCCCTAAGAGCTCCATGTCTTCACACACTCTGCATGTGCACACACACACACACAGCAAACACACACGGGCGCCAGAACACACAGATAGCGTACAAACACGGTGGCGGCGGCGGCGTGGTGTGAATACTGGAGCGTAAACCCGGAGGGATCTTTGGGCAACGAGGAGTAAGCAATGCGACAGGAGGAGAACAGGAGGGAGCAGCTCCTGTTACTGAGCTCATTCCTTATTTAGCTTCAGGAAGAAAAGCTTCCACACACACACACACACACACACACACACACACACACACACACACACAAAGAGCAGCACCTGCATTTTCAGAGCTTATTACAGCAGGTTAGAGAAAGAGAGCATCTGGCCTCATGAGTGTGTGTGTGTGTGTGTGTGTGTGTGTGTGTGTGTGAGTGTGTGTGTGTGTGTGTGTGTGTGTGTGTGTGTGTAGGCTAAAGGCGTAAGCTGAATCTCTGCAGAAGTCAGGTATCTCCTCACATCCTTCCTGCAGATTCTCAGTTTAACTTCCTGAACCGTTTTCATGAAGCTGCTGCTGCAGAAACTGAAAAAAGTGTTTTTGTTTTATTTTTAGTAAAAAAAAAATTCTTTTTAGATTTAACCAGCACAAAAACATTTGTACAGACACACTTTGAACATTCTTTGTTCCTAAAGAGTTTTCACAATAGGAACATTTCTAAAGCTGAGCCGTTTCTCTTTCAGTCAAACGTGGTTATTACGATAATTTCACTCAGACATTTAAGAAAACTCAGAATAAACAGAGACACAGAGGGAGAAAAGAAAATCCTCCTGGTTATAAAACCTTAAAGTGAAGTGTCTGTGATTCTGAGACACAAAGAGAAACTGAGGGAGAAACTTCATGAGAGGAAAGGAAAACGATAAGTGGATGAAGCTCTGTTTGGTTTTTACCTCGTACACAGAAATTTAGTTCGTTTATTTGTTTTTCTGTTTGAGAAAAGTTTTTCCAGTTTTCTTTGTGCTGGTTTATTTGAGGTTTCTATTGTTGTTAATCTTTATAAAATAATGTTTTTTGTTTTGTTTGTCGTGTTCAGTGTTTGAGCAGCTGAAAATCTTTCTCTTCTACTTTCAGTTTCAGTTTTTGTCTCGTGATGAGGAGAAAACATCTTTAAATGACTTTAGTTTAATGAGAGAGAAGCGGTGATCTGATGGAGGATCTGGAACCTCTTTTTGTTTACAAAATAAGAGAAAAAGACTCATAAATGTTATTATAAATGTTTATTTATGTTCAAATCTTCAGTTTATCTTGTAAAATGTGTTTTTTCTTCACTGAAGCGCTAAAATCCAATTCTCTCTTTGTGTTTTTCTTTAGTTTAAATTGTTTTTCTCTCATGTAAAATGCAGTAAACTGGAAATAACTCACAGATATTGAAAGTTCAGAAAAAGATGAACCTAAACATTTACTCTCAGGACAATTTTTGACTGTTTCATGGTCAAAATGAACAAAATCCCCTGGGCAGGCGTTTGGGGCTCAGACCTCATTTTTGTCTTTATGTATCTGAAATAAAACATGTTTCTGGATTTGTCAGTTTAATGTGGCTCACATCAAGAATAATAAGACTTTTTGATAAAAAATAAGACAAATATTTGCTCAGTTTTCAGTTTTTCCTTCTGTCTCTGAACTGTTGCTTCTTCCACATTCGAACAACAACAACAACAACAACAACAGCAACAACAGCAACAACAACAACAACAACAACAACAACAACAACAGCAGCAGCAACAACAACAACAACAACAACAACAACACTTGACTGAGCACATTCACATTTGCTCCGTCACTGCGAACAGAGGAAACGTGTGAGCGATGAAAGCTGTGAGAGGAAACGACGGCTGGTTTAATATCCGTGTTTGTGAAAGGAGCCGCTGGTTTGCATCTGAATCAGACAAAGATTTTCTCAGCAGGTTTCCACTTTCACAGCTGAGATGAAAAGTGAGCGTGTTGTGAGCTGAATGTTGGAGAGAAACATGATGAAAGAGCTCAGGTTAAACCACAAACATGTCATTTACCTGCAGCAAACGCTTTGAAATGACACTCAATCTGCCAAATGAAAAAACATGAAATTTGTTCACTAAAAGCCGTGAAACAAACCTGAAAACATTTCACACGTGAAACAAAAATTGCTAAAACATGTGAAACAAATCTGTGAATGTTCAACGCGAAACAAAAATCCTTCATGGCTCAATTTCAATCCAGGTGTAAATGTCACCTTTTTTCCACACCTGTTGTTTTGAAGAGCACTGAGACAAATTTGCACTTCTGTCTGTTTTATAAAAGATTTCAGGTGAAAAAGAAAAGTTTTCCTACATTTGAACGTTTAAACATGTCTGTGGAGCAAAGTGTGAGGATTTTATGGAAAATGTTTAAATGAAGCTCAGTGTCTGTTTGGCTCCGTGTGGATGAACGACGTCGTATTTTCACCTAGAAAATTTCTGCGTCAAATCTAAAAATCTGTAACTGGACGAAGAAGAGAGAACGTGCTCAGCGACTGTTGTAACTGAGTGATAAATTATTCCTTTTGTTCAAACTGGGCAGAGAAATGGGTGAAAAATAATTTTGTACACGAATAAAAACTTCTTTTCTAGATTAGTTCTCTAGTGAATGTGATACAGCGCCCCCTACAGTTCAGGAACAGACACTAACAGACGCCGTGTGAGGGGAAAACACTGAACAACACAAAATCTGAAGGTTGTGAAAAGAGTCAAACAGTGAACAGAAGAATAAAAGTAAAAACAAAGAAGAAAAGATGATGTTGAAATGCTGCAGCAGCTCATGAACGAACGAAGATAAAAACCTGAATCAGAGGAAAGAGAAGAAACGAGAAGAAACGAGAAGAAACGAGAAGAAACAAATGTGTCTCTGCTCAGAGGGAGAATGAAGAAAAAGTTTCAGGGTTAAATCTCCCGACTCTTCCTGAACAAACAGCTGATTGAACGGCGGTGATGGCGGCGCTGAGCTGTTTGCATAGCTAATGAAGCGGCGCTTTAGTCTGGCGTGCGTTTGCAGAGCGAGCGCTTTGTTGTGTAATTGTCTGAAAACGTTATTGTTTCATTTTCTCCTAATTTCCTCTCGTCTCTCGGTGCAAAGTGTTACAGGAGCGACTTTAATCTCACTCCACCACGCCGCCACGGCGAGCTGAGCTGTGAGTGTGGGGGGGGACGGGCGCTGCTGGACACGAGCGCAGATTCACACCAGCTCGCCAAACGAGCACGAACACACACAAACACAGATGATGAGCTCACAGAGGACGCCACACACTCTGGAAATAAACCAGCAACTGTGAAGTAATCAGCCGCTTAACGCCGCAAACGAGCGCCGTTATCTGAGCCGAACAGCCCGTTGGCTCACGCCGCCGCTCAGATACACACGCAGATACACACTGTTAGGCGCCACCACAGGAACGCCACCACAGGAACGCCATGACAGGAACGCCATCACATGAACGGCGCCGCAGCCAAACAGGACAAATCTGGTTTGTCACCAGCAGCTGATGGAGACGAAGCTGCGACTTTACGACGGCCATCAGCGGATGCAAATACCTAAAGTCCGCCGCCGCCGCCTGGTGCACGGGGCAGATTAATGTCCCATCAGGGGGGGGCGGGCGCTGACACAGCAGGGGGCGAGTAAAGCAGAATAAAGTTTGATTACACAGAAACTGTCGCAGCTGCAGGGAGCAAAATGTGAGTCCATTAAACATAAGGATCTTGTTAGTTCCCTCTGTTGCGGCGGCGGTGGCGGCGGTGCAGAGAGCGAGGGGGGGGGGTAATACAGTNGAGCTGAGGTGTGTGTGTGTGTGTGTGTGTGTGTGTGTGTGTGTGTGTGTGTGTGTGTGTGTGTGTGTGTGAGGTGTGTGTCTGTGTGTGTGTGTGTGTGAGGTAAATCCAGAGGAACAAATGAACCAAAGAAAAACAAAGTGAATTTCTGCAGTCGACTGAGCCTGACGTCACATTTAGAGGAAAACAAACTTTACTCACAATAAACTGTGATAAATAAATCAATAAAAGAAGAAAGAGACAGAAACAGAAAGATCAGGCTCCTCTTTATGTGAAATCAGTCGAGAACGTCTTGTTCCTTTTCTATCAAACACTCAGGAGCTGGTTTGGTGCCAGAGTTTGACTCTGATCAGGTTTTTACTGCGACTCATCTCAACAACAACAACAGCAACAGCAACAGCAACAACAACAACAACAACAACAGCAGCAACAACAGCAACAACAACAACAACAACAACAACAACAGCAACAACAACAACAACAACAGCAACAACAACAACAACAGCAACAACAGCAACAACAACAGCAACAACAACAGCAACAGCAACAACAACAACAATCTGTGTTCAGGGGAAATATTTACTAAAATACTTGGATATATTTACCCCCCCACCTGTGAGTGTTGATGCTCAGTCAAACATGCGCTGCCTGCTCCGTGACGGCAGAGAGGAGCTTTGTTTGGTGAAATTTTACAGCTGAAAACAAAACAATTCTAACGGATATTTTCAGAAAACAAATAACAGCACAAACTTATACAAACGTCTTATTTTTAATAAACCCTCTGATGCAGGAATTAAGAAAGTCAGTGTCAGGATTTTTCCTTTGAGTGTTTTTATTTGTCTTAAGGTATGAAAAAAAGTTTCCATTTTTTTTCAAATATTTGTAACAGAACATTCAACATAAAACATTGTGAACTTAATGTAAATATGATTTTTTTTTTGTTTGACTTATTTTCTTTTTTTTTTTTGGTAATTTCATAAATAATCTGTTTTGAATGCTTTGCAAAACATTTTAACTCTCTTTCATCCATTTTAACACTGAATAGTTTATTGTTATTACTCTGTTTTACCCTCAAATGTTTGTCTATAACTTTTTTTTAAAATATATATATTTGGAAAAAGAATTGAACACATTTTTTCGGCTCTAAGAAGAACAAAAATATCCTGACACAGACTAATATGAATTTCCACCACATGAACCATTGAATTTAGGAGTAAATAACTTTTAAATAGGTGTTTACTGTAGTGACCACAGGGTTAATTTACTGGAACTTCAGATGTGTAACAACATAAAGACACGACTGATGAATATAAAGATTTAAACAAATTACAAAAAGTATTGATTAATCTTGATGAATTTTGAGAAGCTGTTTTTCTGTGTAAACAGTTTTAATGTGGGAAAAACTGACTCTGTATTTACTTGTTGTCAGACCGAACCCTCCTCTTCCATGTTTGGTTTTTGTAACTGTCGACTGAACAAAATAAAGTTTCTCACTTTATGTCGACGCTGGTGTCGAGGAAACTTATCCAATATGGCGGCGACGCTGCGTCAGGCTCCAGCTCTTAATGAGGCGTCTGCGTTTATTACGTCCACAGGTTTAACTTCTGTGCCTCAGTGACGTCATCACTTATATCAGGGTTTTACACGTGTGCGCAGCAGATCTGTGTAAATATTTCTTTGTGATTATTTCTCTTTAAAGCTGCAGCGAAGAAACGTTTCTGTTTTTAGGATCTGAGAGAAAAAAACATCGATAAGTCGAAGTTAAACTGACGGAATAAAAACTCTGTTCCAGTCAAGACTGAAAGGATCTGAAAGGATTTGTTTTTTCTGTGTGTGTGTGTGTGTGTGTGTGTGTGTGTGTGTGTGTGTGTGTCTGTGTGTGTGTGTCTGTGTGTGTGTGTGTGTGTGTGTCTGTGTGTGTCTGTGTGTGTGTTACGGCCAATGATTCACAAAGCGTTTAATGGAATATTGTTCTCAGCATGGATTCAAATTAATTTAAATGATGAAGACAGAACACATCAACGTTTTCCCCCAAGCTTTTCACACACACACACACACACACACACACACACACACACACACACACACACACACACACACACACACACACACACACACACACACACACACACACACACACACACACACACACACACACACACACACACATTAATCACGGTTTCTCAGACGGTCCAGAGCTGCAGGCGTCGTGTGCATGAAGAAGTTTTATGGTTTGAAAAAACTGAAGCGTTCAAACAAGGTGATGCTAAGCTAACGATGCTACGTTAACGATGCTAAGCTAAAGATGCTACGTTAACGATGCTAAGCTAAAGATGCTACGTTAACAATGCTAAGCTAAAGATGCTACGTTAACAATGCTAAGCTAAAGATGCTACGTTAACAATGCTAAGCTAAAGATGCTAACGCCGCCATGCTGAGCTGTCAGGTTTGTAAAATTATCAGCTGCCTTTTCTCTCTCTCTCTCTTTTTCCAGGTGTGAGGATCCGCCGCCGCTGCAGGACGGCGAATGTCCTGATGTCATCACTGCTGATGAGGCTCAGCGGGGGGTCGGGGGGGTCGGGGGGGGGGGGGGGGGGGGGGGGGGGGGGGGGGGGGGGGGGGGGGGGGGGGGGTCTGAATCAGCTGATGTCAGTGCTGAGAGCAGCTCGCCAGGTGAAGGCCGTCACCTGAGCGTGCTGCGTCTGCGCCTCTTTTGTCAGGAGCTGCTTTGATCGCTGGCACAAAGACGCCGTGTGAATCCATCCTCACAAACCGCCTCTCCCCTCCTCGCCGCCGCTGCCGCCGCCGCCGCTGCTGCTGCTGTGTGCATAATCATAAGATCTGCTGTTATTTATTAAAGGAGTCGTTGTTGTCCTCGCTCTGTAGAAAAACATTTGTCCTGTGGCGGCGTGCTCGAAGGCGGCGTGCTCTAAGGCGGCGTGCTCTAAGGCGGCGTGCTGGATGTGATGGTGATTGAGTCCCGTGTTGAACGCCGCAGAGAGGAAACAGTAGAAGCTAATCTGACCCATGATCGTCGCTGCAATCGTGTTTTCTCCTCGTTCATCCTCCCGCGCTGCTCTGATTATGCTGCACATCTGTCAATAACCAAACGGCGTTTTGGAGCCGCCGTGTCGCGCTCCTGCTCCATCACCGTCGTTTCCTACATCATAACTCGCCGTCTCTTCCTGCGGCGAAGCTTCATCTTCCTGAGCTGGAGGCGGCGTCATCAATCGCAGCGATCACGCCGTCGTGTTGAGTGTAAAATGAGTCGTTTCTGAGTCGCACGGAGGCTGGAAATGGCGCCTTGGCGGGTTTTGATTCCAGCAGCAGAAAACGATAAATTTACAGAGAATCAGTCGCTCAGTGACAGAAGAAAGAAACTCAAATCTTCTCTGAGTGACTCTTTTAAAAAGCAAGATGGCGGCCACACTGAGTGACGGCCGCCATCTTTATCGAACCAATCAAAATCTAATTTGTGTTGTTTCCAGTCGGGCGCTGCTGAAAATAAGCCACATCTACGAGACTTAAAAAGAAAAGAGTGTGTATAAGAACAAAAAGCTGCAGGTTTTTATTTTTTTAACCTGGAAAAATGTTTTTAACTCATCACAGAACAGGAAGTGTCAGCCATCTTGAAAATGACCGCCACGCTGAGTTTCTGAGCGTCCGACGCCGTTTCTCGACCTTTTCCCGCTCAGGAACCATTTTCATCTGTGACCGCGAGTGATGAAGCTTCTCAGAGTTTCATTTATATTCTCATCTCCTCTTCAGTGGAACTGAGTTTAACTTGAGTCTGTTTATGTGTAAAAACCATAAACTATCTGTCTATAGAATAAACAACAGTTTATACTTCAACAGTATTTGTGCCAAGTTTCATGCCTCCATCACCACGTAAACCTTATCCAGTTTCCCGCCGCACCGTGTGGCGCTGTGGTGGCGTTTAGTCACCGGGGTTGGTGACACCAATGGTTCCCAGACGCAGAGCGGCGTGATGTCATTAACAGTCAGCCCACGGGGAGCAGGAACTTCAGGGGCTCACATTTATTCACAACGCCCAGCGCTGCAGGAACGCCGCGGTAATGAGGTGTCTGGAGCTTTGGGCGCGGCGTGCGCGGCGTGCTCGGCGTGCTCGGCGTCTGAGGCGTGTGATACTCACTCTGAGGGTGTTTGTTTAGAAATGTGTGACCAAACAAATCCCTAATGGAAAAAATCCCTGCACTCCGCTCGAGCTGAATACAGAAACCAGGAGACGACTTCCCAGGAGAGAAATAACACACACACACACGCACACACACACACACACACACACACATACACACACACACACACACACTCACACACACACTCACACACACACACACACACACACACACACACACACACACACACACACACACAGAGGAGATGGAAGNTAAGTTCCTCCTTCTCTAAGTTTCTCCTTCTCTAAGTTTCTCCTTCTTTAAGTTCCTCCTTCTCTAAGTTTCTCCTTCTCTAAGTTTCTCCTTCTCTAAGTTCCTCCTTCTCTAAGTTTCTCCTCCTCTAAGTTCCTCCTTCTCTAAGTTCCTCCTTCTCTAAGTTCCTCCTTCTCTAAGTTTCTCCTTCTCTAAGTTCCTCCTTCTCTAAGTTTCTCCTCCTCTAAGTTTCTCCTCCTCTAAGTTCCTCCTTCTCTAAGTTTCTCCTTCTCTAAGTTTCTCCTTCTCTAAGTTTCTCCTTCTCTAAGTTTCTCCTTCTCTAAGTTTCTCCTTCCTTAAGTTTCTCCTTCTCTAAGTTCCTTGCTCCTCACAGACGTGGTGCACACAGACGTTCCTCCTCCTCTTTAATCCTGAGCAGCTGCGTCTGTTTTTAGCTTGTAGCTGCCAATAAACTGAGGATAAACTCTGATCATGTCGAGCTGATGAAGAACTTTAAAAACAGGGATAAACACAAACGAGCTGCTGCAACAACCTCAGATACAGGAACATTTATAGAAGAACAGATTATTTCATATTTATTTAAACTTTTATCTGAACCCAAACTTCTAAACTTTAACTTTTATTTTGCTCCTGATGAGTTTGGGATGATTTGCTGAGTGATCGTGTTTTTTCCCTTCAGGTGAATTTGTTGGTGTTTGACCTGTAAAGAGCAGGATCTGACCCTTGTGACCCGAGTGCCTTGCTCATGGGCAGCAGAGTGGAGTTAGTTTGTTTGTGCGCTGCGTTCATGAACACCTGTGCTGCGTTCATGAACAAGCGTGCTGCGTTCATGAACACCTGTGCTGCGTTCATGAACAAGCGTGCTGCGTTCATGAACACCTGTGCTGCGTTCATGAACAAGCGTGCTGCGTTCATGAACACCTGTGCTGCGTTCATGAACACCTGTGTTTGTTGGAGTTAAGCAGTGACCTTGTCTGCAGCTGTTTGCCCTGTAAGCTGCTTCACGCTGATTATTCATCCTGAACATCGTGTTTTTTATCATTACAGCCAAAAAAGCAGAAACAAAAGCAGCTGCAGGATTCAAACGTTTGATAAACTCTCTTCTGCAGCTGATTATTCAGACGGATCAGGACACGGTTCACTCTCAGCTTATGCTGATGAGGGTCAGACCTCAGAGGATCAGCTCCACCTGCTCCACCTGCTTCACCTGCTCCACCGCCTTCACCTGCTCCACCTCCTTCACCTGCTCCACCTGCTCCACCTGCTGCTAAAAAACCTCAGACTCTAGTTCAGAAACTGGAAATAGACTTTCTGTAGCTGCTGGAGGAACAACGGGCCAAAGTCTGAGTCCTGGTTCTGGTTCTGACTGTGTTCTTCATGTTCATGTCTCAGTTTTTTGTTTCTGGAGTTTTTCAGGAAAACGTCCCGTTTCTCTGACTCTGAAGAAAGAGATAAATAAACGTGTTTGCAGGAATAACGTGGCGAGCTGAGCGGCCTCTGGGGACTCGTAGAGACGGAGAAAAATCTGGATTCATTTTAAAATCTTTGCTCTTAACGCCGCCGCCGCCCTGAGCCCCTGAGCGCGGCGTCCTCTTAAATCTGCCATTAGTCATCGTGATGAGTCACACACAGGTCTGATTGTTTCCCTCCTGATCTAACCTTTAGCAGACGCTACGCTGAGCGTGAACAGGTTTATTCAGCAGCTGCAAACAAACCTCACACAGAGCAGGGTTAGTGAGAGAGTCAGGACTGACTCTGATTGGTCCACAGGGTCATCAGCGCTTTAATGGAAACACACGGACAGAGCCAATCAGCCGTGAGGAGCGTGTTTTCATCACAGCGTTTCCTCAGAGCAGCGACAGCTCCCGTCGCCTCAGCCTCAGCCACAAAACCTGTTTATGTCCCAGTGACGGGACGTGCGGCTGCAGAGGTCAGAGGTCGGGACGGTCGGGTGCATCAACAAAACATCGGAGTCTGACACAAGGTCAGAGCAGCGAGACGACTGTACGCTCCTCGCTTCCCAGAAGTAAAAGTGTTTTTACGGCCAAAAATGTCACTGACTCTGCTCCTTAACCTCGTCTCAAAGCTGCAGCGTCCAATCACATTCAGCTCTGTCTGCAACGTCCAATCAGACGCAGCTCTGTCCGCAGAGACCGTAAACGGCGCCCAACACGCTCTGCAGAAACTTAAACGAACAGAAAACTGGTGCTGAGATAATTTCATGAAGCTGGTTTTCAAATAGAATCATTAATTTGCATAAATAAGAATAAATTTGTGTAAATATGTTTCTCTCTGATGGATAAACAGCCTGAAGGGAAACAGAGCTGGAAGTTCACAGGAGCTTTAATCTGATCCTCTTCGATTTCTGTCATCGACCTGCAACACGTCGATTTCTGCAGTGAAGCTGTGACACGTTCAGACAGTTCAGTCCATTTTCTCTGCTCAGACTAAAAGAAAAACCAGTTTATTCAGGTCAGCTGACCTCATCCTCTGGAAACATGATGTTGCTGAACCCGAGCAACTGCAGCAACCTCAGAGTTTCTTCCACAGCGTTTTCAGGTTGGAGGGTCTGATCGCTTTGTTTCCTCTGATTGGTCAGTTCCACAGATCAAACCGTCATATTTGGCTTCACTTTTATGGAGAGAGTGAGGCGTCGTCTGTTTGGATGTGAAACTTAAACCTTTTCTGACTAAACTCTGGAGTTTGTGTGTGAGGATCTGAATCCAGCGTCTCCATAAAACAGACAGCGGCTGCTCTGTGAAGTTACGGCCGCTGTGGCGTGATCGACTAAAAGCTCATAAAAGATGAGTGAGTTTGTTGTTTGAGGATGATGAGACGTTTCTGAATTATTGATGAGTCCGTGCATAAAGAACCAGTCTTTAACTACGGCTGTAGATCTGTAACCACGGCGCCGTTTTATGAAAGTAGCTGCTGGTTTGGGCTCAGGCCAGAATCTGAGATATAATGAGGTTTGTTTGTGAATTCAGCCGCCGTCGCTCGTTTGTCAGTGTCTCTGTGAACAGAGAGGACGCCACAGCGCCGGCGTTTGGCTCAGGAAACCTCTGTGTGGGTTAAAGTCCCCGTTTGTCATCCTGTTCAGGCTCTGACACTAATTAGCAGAAACACAGCAGATATTTTATAGGTTACTGTTCCTCAGCGAGCGACCGTCAGTGCTGACGCATCACAGCCACTCACACCAACGAAGAAGAAGAGGAGGAACAGCCGTGTAAACACAGAGGATTAAAAACCTGCTCTGATCAAGTTTGACACCAAAACAGCATCAACAGAAACAAACAGAGGCAGAAAAAAACGCAGCGTGACAAACAGTTTAAACATATTTATACAAGGATCAATTACTGAACCTGTCGCTCAATCATCATCTGAATTTAAGCCTTTACACTCAGCTCTGACCTATTTACCACACACTGTTTCAGAGCTTAACACTGTAGAAACACAAGGTCAAAGTTCATCAGTGACACCTCACTCAACAATTAAAGTCTCCAGTTTCAGAAAATATCATGTTTTTGTATGTGGCTCAAGTCCACATGAGCTGAAACACATTAACTTCAAGATGCTTCATGTCAGACATAAAACATCCACCACATCACTTCTACACCTTCATCTACATCTGGGTGAAGTTTGAGCTTTTTAGGTAAAACTTTGTCAGAGTTAGAGAGTTTTTAGTCTCAGGTGAACAAACACAGCAGATGCTTCCTCATTTACCAGTTTAGTCGACTTCACACGAACAAAACCAGCTTCATCAGCGCTCAGTGTTTTCTTTGTGGTCAACTTTGTTTCTCTGTGCAAAGGTTCGAAAATAATCCTGAAATTTTAAAATCACACTGTAAATATAAATGATGTCACTTAAATGTGTGAAATAAGATGAAATGAACAAACTAACGTGTTTTACAGTTTGACTCATCTGTTATAATGAAGCTGTACCGCGGTCAAACACCAGGGGGCGCTCTGAGGGTTCAGGCTCCACTTTGCTGTTTGTCTGTTTGAGGATCAGAGAGTTGAAGGTGTAAAAACCCGTATGAAACCCTGACGTGGGGGTGGAAATGTAATTACTGACTCATTCTGAGGCGTTTGGCCTTTTCTCTCCGCTCTGCAGAAAAAGCGGAGCGTTAATCCGTTTCTCTGTTTCCGCAGCTTCTGGATTAATTGCTGCATCAAATAAATGGGGCAAATCTCTGCACTGGGTCCTAATCACTTATCTGCCATTAGCTCCTCCAGCCGGGGGGTGTAATTGGAGCAGCTCATAGTTGTGGAAAATAACTCGTGTTATCTGCAACAAAGGCGCCAGGGTGGCCCATTTAGAGCGCCGCCACGATTGTCAGCGCCCAACAAAATGGAGATTAGAGCGTGCCTTAAAGAAAACACGGGTCACTGAAACAAACACGTGGAAATGTGGCGCTCTCACGCTGACGGCGGCAGAAACACAGTCAGACGATGATAAGAACCAGACGACTACAGAGACGCAGACCTGCTCCTCCGGTGAGGACGGCGGCGATGGCGGCGATGGCGGCGCCCGTTACACGTAGAAAAGTGACGCAGCAACAACCTGTGTGTGACCTCAGAGTCCAACACGCTGACAAGTCATGAAGAAGATCAGTGCGTCAGAGCCAAACTACGGAAGCTTTTAGGAGCCAAACTTCATTTCTTTTGTTGGTAAACGACTCGAAGACGAGTTTTCCATTAAAGACAGAAGATTTCTGTGTGTGTGTGTGTGTGTGTGTGTGTGTGTGTGTGTGTGTGTGTGTGTGTGTGTGTGTGCAGGTCAGCACAGTAACACATCACATTTGACCCCTGAATGAATGAATGAATGAATGAGAAGAGAGATGATCTGTGTTCTCTTCTTCTTTCTCTGCTTCATTTTTCAGTCTCAATTAAACCTGACGAGCTGCTTTCAGGCTTTGATTGATGTTGATTGAAACATGTAAAGGGCATCAGAGCGACGAGCTAAAGGCCCTAACACACACACACACACACACACACACACACACACACACACACACACACACACACACACACACACACACTGTCCGCTAAATATGCTCTGGGAGCAACACATCATTTACAAAATATCACAGATAATCGTGTGGAGATTAACGATCTGCTTTTGATTAATGCATAATGTTTAATTAACTCGACTTAGGCCGTGGCGGTGGCGG